>JAAIFI010000459.1:0-19558 GCA_011032875.1 Phlebia tremellosa | reverse complement strand
GATGATAACCCGATGGAAACAAGTTTCTCATCGGAACCATTTTGGGTATGCCTATATTTCATTCGCGGTTCTTTTGCGGGTGTCGCGCGACGAATTGAGAATTTACATGCCGTCGTATTCATTCGCAATTTCGACTTGGCTTCAATTTGCCGTCTTTTTATCGTACAACATCTGGTATAATCCTTGCACAAAACCCCAGGTGAAGAAAGCACGTTTTCACAACCCAAGATCCTCCCTGCGGGACTTGCTGTTTGGATCAAGGTAGGGGCGCTCACCCTGCAACAGTGTTAGCGTTACAGTCATGAAGCGTTTTACGACAGCCTACCAAAGAGACGACACGATCGCCGACACGCTTTTCACCACCATAGTCAAAGGTCGCTGTATGGTAGTTCGACCGGTTGTCCCAGATGGCAACCGAGTTCTAAGTTGTCCCGTCAGTTCGCGCCCATTGATCAAACTTTGTGAATCATGAAACAAACCTTCTCCCACTTGAAGCGCACTTGCAGATCGTGGTTGAGTGTGATGAGGTTGAAGAGGTGCTTCAAAATGATGTCAGACTCGTCCTTGGTGACGCCGACGATGCGGCGGGTGAAGTTAGGGTTGACGAAGACGGATTTCCAGCCAGTAACAGGGTTGGTCCTGCGTGCCAGCGATGAATCAGAGTTGTAATTACATCCAACACGGCAAATACGCACCTGATCACAGGGTGAACAGCCTCCAGATGGCTACCTACATTACCAGGGGATCCACGCTGGCCTGCAAGAGAGTCAGCTAACAGTCAGCTAACACAGAAACAATTCGAGCTGACCGTCACGGAGCTTGTTGCCAAGCGACGCAGCTATTTCTTGGAAGAAGCGAGCCTCGTGAACGGCCTCAAGGGTCTCGAGGTATTTGGCAAAGGATGGAGACAGACGGTCATAGACTTCATATCCACTGCGAGACTGTAAGCAGCAGCAGATATACGAAAGCAGGAAACGCGTACGAAGCCCAAAGAGTGTCACCGCCAGTCACTTGACCTTTGAAGGAGGGAAGTGTGTGGACTTTCAGGATAGCGTAGTCCGAAGGCACGGGTTCGAATGTGATATCGGAGTGCCAGTTGGCGCTGAATCATAACAATGAGTTTGTCGTGCCAAACTGGAGCGAGGAAAAGACTTACGCGGACAGCTGAGACCTGTCAGAGCGAGGAGACCGATACCGACTGTTCCTCTCAGATGAGATCACACTGATCTCATCGCCAAGCTCAGAAGTTTCCTCGGTGATAGGGTGTACGTGAAGCTTCGAGGAAGCGGGCTTCCCAGTCAATTCGCCGAGCTTGGTACCCAAACGCTTCTGCTCGTCAATGGTGATGTCTTGGTCGCGGAAGAACACAACACCACGCTGAGAGACTGTGTCCGATTAGATGATAGATAAGGTGGATGTGGGCGAATACGACATACTGGTAATGGCAAGATCTTTGATTAACTCGTCCGCATTAGCAGCCTTCAGTAGCTGGGACAGCTGCACTCCTCGGGCAAATTCTGTGCCAATGAGTGGCGTCAAGTCTGTCTTCTCGATCGCATCGAGCGAGTGCCCCAGCTTCAACGGTGCAGGCGCTCCAGTCAACCTGAGAGTAGCGAGCTTCTTCTCGACCTCGTCGGTCTCGGGAAGCGTGAGGTCAGTCTTCGTCAAGGTGGCAGTCATTTTAGGTGGAGGAAGGATACAAAGAATCCGTGCACAGTTTCAAGTGCCTGTTGACCTTATAAATTGAATAACGTGAAGGTTCATAATGGCGCAAAACAGGGAGCTGATTGTTCCAAGTGCTCTGTGCCGTCGGCCGTCCTGAGCATATTGCGTGTGCTACCAATGGACATCTTACAGGACGATACAAAGTCGCTTTGTATGGGAGAATTCGACACTAGAAAGGCTTCATATTGCGTGATGTCACGACAGCCACAGATAAGACATGTGTGGAGGCCTGTAGCGCGCGCATAGTTAGGAGCAGTTCACAGGCACAGGTCCAAGCGAGGCTGACTCACGAAGGCGATAGGTTCACAGGATAATTGCTGGAGATATGCTGCAGCTGCATGAACAATGCAACTGCGATCATTGGGTGAGCATGCCAGCTTGCACCAGATTCGAGGGTGGTTACGCCTTGTCCAGCTGCCCCTGGGCTGCGGACAGCGGCGTCCGCAAAGCCGCATACTTAGGCGTCACCGTAAAACCCGCGTATACATACTGTGTATCTGTGGGAGCGGTCAGAGGTGGTCGCCACCGCTCTAGGAGCGTAACGCTTGCTTGACCGCCAAATCTTCACTGTATTCACAAAATGCAGATTCCGCCGTTCGTATCGCGTTGCTGATGAACAGAGACCCAGCATGGATCAAATATAGCCGGAGAAGTAGGAAGGGAGAAGGATTAGTCGTCATATGTGTAGCGAACCGACTATACCATTCACTTCAAGCTTTATACCAGTCGTGGTTATCGTCGAAAGGAGGAAGCCGTGACTGATAGCGATCAACGTGAAAAACACGTGCGTTACGCGAAGAAAGCGTGTAGTGGAACAAGCGCGCATGGAGTCGCCTCCTCTCCGAATGACTGCCACCAGGATCAAGAAAACCTGAGACAAATAGCTTGCAGGAACTTTAACAAGGACAAAAATACGTCAAGTAAGCCGTAAAATTTACTTATAATGTGGCCCGACACTCGTTGGTGCTGACTTTCGTAGCTTTAGCTACTCACGACTCTAAGTCTACTTCAAACTCGAGAACGCGTCGCGTTGGTCGGCTTGTCTTAACGTCATGGAAGATCCTGCGCATGAAATAGCACAAGTTGTTAATCTCATTACCGCGGCTGTTAGCCCAGAAATTCAACAGGCTGCAGTACTCAGGTGCGCTCGAAAGATTTGCGCGTCATCAGGCCTCCTCACCTAATGGACTGTGTAGGTACTATGCACCCGATGTTGCTTTCCGTCACCCGCTTTGCGCGGTGCCCTCAGGCCCCGGTTCACGAGATACTCTGCTCGGGATATTGCAGTATGTCTACTCGCGATGATGCTTCTATGTCCTAACACTCGCAATGCAAGGTGGTATCGCGTCATGTCGCCGCGGTTAAAAGTAGACGTGGGGAACGTGACGTACAACGCGTCCACACACGAGCTCTTCGTGGAAGTCGTTCAAGTGTTCCACATTCGTTGGAACCCTTTCCCTCCGGCGCCTGCCCGGTGAGCTTGCTAGCCTCTGAAGTCATCGCGACTGTCGACGAGCGTGACCGCTGTGATTCACAGTCTCCTTGTTCATCTCGTTCTGCGCAAGAGCGACGAGACTCCTGGTCTGTGGCAGATTGCGCTCCACGAGGATTTCTACCACCCGGACGACATCGCGGCACTCGTGGTCCCGCCTCTCATACCCGTTATCAAGTTTCTCCACACGGTCGGCACGGTCGCCAGCAACGTGAACGCCCGCGTATTCGGGCTCTTCGGTACGACTATGTTTATAGACGCTCTTCTAGTATATGCTCACGCACAGCATGCAGGATTCTGGTCCATCAAGGACGATAGAAGAGCCAAAGCGACTGATACTACCCAGTCTGATGGAGGCGAGGGTCAGGCATCGAGCTCTAGTGAAGCTGGCACCTCGTCTGACCCGGACACATGGAAGTCTAAAGTTGATTGACTTCCACTCCATACTACTCAACGAACAGAAACGAAACGAAACGCCCACTCAGCTGTACTATACGTTTTTCTCGGATATGTATAAGTGTACGACATGTGTAATGTATCATACTGTACCATATGGGAACTTAAGACTGTTTAATAGCAGAGCGACGGCAATACTCGAACACCTCCTGTCGAACTGAACAACATATCCTGGTCACCAATTTTCATCAGTCTTTCCATATCATGACGCAGGACAATCACTCCTTTGTGGATAGTAACAACTCCTAGCATTAAACCTATGCGTACGTGAAGGGGGAACAGTTGTCCAGAAGAACGGGTGACAAAAAATATTGAAGAGCGCGTAAACGTCGATCTGTCTACGCGCAACACTATATCACTTTAACCCTCGATTCGAGCTAAAGCTCAAGCCTGCGCAGAAACGATGTTCTGCGCAATCGCACTGAGCTGACTCGCCATCTCTGGGTACTGCAGCACAAACTGGATCTGGGCAGACGAAGCCTGGGACCGCAACAGACTTGTCAGGCATGATGACCGTATACAAAAAGAAAGTACGCACGTATTGGTAGGTGAGCGCGTTCACGAGTTCCGGCTCGCTCCGTGCGAGGTCAGATTGCCGCTTGAACATGCCCACGGCATCCTCAATTTTGTTCTGCTGCAGATACAGCTGTGCGAGAGTCGCCACCGCGGCCTCGCACTCAGGATCGATACGGAGGGCTTCGTTGCAGCAATCTTCCGCAGCCTTGATATCCTGCTTCCACTGGTAAAGTGCTAAACCCTTGTTCACGATTGGCAATGCGGTGATGGGTGGAGGCCTATAGGGTCATCATTGTTAGATCTGCTTGAAAGATACCAGGACACAATCATACTTCTCGTTCTCTAGCCTAATAGCCTCTTCGAATTTCTCCACGGCATCCTGGAACCTGCCCTGATCCAAGAGTAGTTCGCCACTAGTGGAATAGTGAGATGGAGGGCTGTGTACATGTACCGATGATATACTTACTAGTAGTTGTATGGTTCGCTTCGTTTTGGGAACTCCTTCAACGTTTTGCGGAAAGTGACCATGCTGGCGGGCATGTGATCGCCCTTGTACTGCGCTACAGCAAGTTGAATGTGACTGAATACGAAATCCTTATCGAGTTCCGTAGATTTAGTGTAGTCATCAGCAGCACGGTCAAATTGGTTCATTATGAACAACACTGCGGATGAAATATCAGTACTTGAAGTGTGGCTTCCTACAACTTGCAAATACCTTGACCACGGTGGTAGAAAATGTCGGGATCGTTTGGGTTGTGCTTGATGGCTTCCTCGAAGCATTCAAACGTCTTTTCCGGATCGCTCTGCTCCATATAGACGCTAGCAAGCTTCACCCAACTCTGGGTGAGGGAGGGTACCAACTTCACAGATTCCAAAAGGTCCTTCTTTGCACCGTCCACGTCACTCATTAGGAACCTGCATAGCGAGGCCGAGCATATTAGAGGGTCCGTAGTGCATCATTACGAAGCCACGACGCACTTGAATGTACCGCGAAGATTTAAGGCTTCAGCCTTGCCGGCGTCCCATGAGATACCCTGCTCAATAGCCTCATTCACTAAAGTCACTGCGTGAGGGTAGTCCGATGCAGCCAGCGCCTGGAGAGCCATGATGAGTGTGTTGTCCGCCGTAGTCGCATTTTCAGGCAGTGTGGGGAGGGGGCCTATGAAACCGTTAGGTGTGCCGACCTCCTATGATAGGCAAATAGAACTTACGAGGGCGGAAAGCACCGAAGTATGCTGAAACAAACGAGTGCGATGGTAGACGAGGTTCGCGGGTCTAGAGAAGCGTCAGATTATGAAGCCCTGAGGAAATTAGCATGACGTACCGCAAGAATCTCTTCCGCTTTTTGGGTGGCGAGCTTCTTCAACACGCGCTCCACTGAAGCCGACGTCGTACCATTCGTGAATTTCTCCAGAATGGTTGCGGCGGTGAAATCTGTCGGGTGGGTGATGGATAAAGTCACTGCTGCAGCCCACGAATGACATACCTCTCAGAGATTCCTCGTATCGATGGAGTGTTTCAAGCGCGGTCGCACGCCTGTTCAGGGCCTTTAGATAACCTTTGTCAAGCTTGAGTGCTTCGTCGCAGTCTGCGACCACACGCTCGGTCTGCGGAGGCTTCATGTTCACATAACCTACCGTGGGTATTAGCAGGATACACCGGCTAGGGGGGAGTATGCGTACATGCTGCGCGGTTGCTATAATATACCGGCTCCGGCTTAGGAGTCACTTCGATAGCCTTGGTGTAGAACACCACCGCCTTCGAGTACTCCTTCTGCTGATACGCAGTATTGCCTTTGCCCTTCAGCGAGCCTGCGACCCTGGTCCGCTCCTACAGTCATAATTAGCACGGAGAAGGAAGAACGAAGTAATAAACATGCCTGAGTCGACATCTGAGCGATTGTCTCCGCCGTCAGCGCGAGCTCATCTGATCGGGTGACGCGGTTAGCGCATGTTGGACCGGCAAGCGCGACTACGACCACAGCACGCACCATCGGGCAGCTCGCCAGCCTTAGGCTCAATCTCCTCTAGAATCGGCCCATCCTCTCCGTCCTTGGCAGCTTTCCGCTTCTTGCTGGCCTTCTTCTTCTCCCGTTTGCGGGCAGCTTTGTCGCTGTCCCCACGGGACGTCGAGGCATAGTAAGCTGCACCGCCGATAGCGACGGCGGCAACAGCAGCACCGAGAAGGACAACACGCTTGTGTTCGGAGACAAATGATTGGACGCGCTCGACGACGCTCGGGGCGGGACTCGACGAGGACGACATGGTCGCAGACGGTGAGCAGCAGCACGAAACGCGCCGAGGAACAAGTTTCCCTCCCGGCCGGCGTTTGCCGACGGAGGGCGGAGCAGACGCCTAAGAAATTTCGAGCTTGTACCGAAACCTACACTATCCACCGACCATGGCAGCAAACACAGCGTTTTCTTCACCGGAAGATGATGTTATATCGCGCACAATTGAAGTCGAGCGAGAAGATGTGCCTATAGATGAAGATTTCGATGCCTACTATGACATCCTCCGAACGGTCGAGGAGATCTCAAATGGAAATTACAAACGAGTGCGTCGACTTACGCATCCCACACACCATTTTAGAAGACTGACGGTCATCTATTTAGATAGCCTTGCAGTTCCCTGATGAATTGTTGCATGCCTCTGTGCCTATATTTCGCGCACTCAAGTCGAAGCTCGGCACGGAACGAGAGCTTTATGTCTTAGCGGATACTTCATATGGCAGGCAGGCTATTATTCTACAACGTCGGACTTGTTTATAACGTGTCATTGGATCAATAGCTGCTGTGTAGATGAAGTTGCCGCACAACATATTGACGCAGACGTCATGGTACATTACGGACATGCATGCATGAGTCAGTATGTAATGATATATTTTCCCATGATATCAGAGTGCTAATACCGACATAACAGAACATCGAGGCTACCAGTGATATATGTTTTTGGCAAGAAATCGATAGATATCTCCGATTGCATTGCTCGCTTCTTAGATTCACTACGGACAACAGAAGCCGACCTCTCGTCATTGACGCTACGGACAGATGTTGCTTACTCGTACGTGGCAGGTTTGTAAGCCGTTTCTTCTGTAGTTCCATTGAAAACAACTGAGTCTACCGCCCCAGAACAATTGATTGCGGAGTTGAGAACCGCCCTACCTCCTTCAAGTCATGTATCGTACACACCTATCCCATTATCGACGAGGCCACGAAACGTTTCCTCTTTCGAGATGCAGAATGACACGGTCACACAGGATACTAACTCTGACGAGTCTAGCGTCATATTGTTTGTCGGTGGCGAGAGTCTTGCGCTCACGAACCTGCTCATCACAAACTCTTCGAGTGAGGTCGGTTTCTTGTTCTTATATTCGTTCAACGGGATTCACTCACCCCCGGTTTAGGTGCATTCTTACGACCCAAGGATTCGAGAAGCAAGACTAGAGTCCGTACGAAGTAACAAGTTGCTCATGCGTCGGTACGTTGCGGTACAAAAAGCACGAGACGCCGACGTTTTCGGCATTCTGGTCGGTACACTGGGAGTGGGTACGTCCGCCTGCTATAAAGTCTCTCACTGCATCACCTTATTCGTGACATGTAGCGTCCTACCTGCCGTTGATAACACGTCTACGATCACTCCTTGCACGCGCTCACAAGAAGAGTTACACTGTGACTGTGGGAAAACTGAACCCCGCAAAGCTGGCTAATTTCCTAGAAATCGAGTGCTTCGTACTCGTAGCGTGCCCGGAGAACAGCTTGATTGATGCTAAGGTACTTTGATCTCGCAGTTTTGCTTTGCCCGTGCCCACGTATTCAAACGGTGTCCAGGAATTCTTGCGTCCAATCATCACCCCATACGAACTCGAGATCGCTCTGCAAGCAGAGCCGCAGTGGGACGGAAAATACGTATTGGATTTTGGGAAGCTCGCCATAAAGGAGCTCCCTGAAGAGTCAGGTACGTGGCGATTTCGCTTCATTGTCAGTGTGCCTGAACCTAACGATATGAACAGAGGGAATTCCGGAAGTCGACGATGGCCGACCAACGTTCTCATTAGTGACAGGTCAATACCGCTCCGCTAGACGGTACGGAGTCGAAGAGGCTCCGGCTCCGAGCGTAGAGAACGACAGCTTGTCAGCTGTCGCACTCAGGAACCAGGACAACACAGTATCCGTACTGCCTGACAGCGCAGCAGGTTCGTCAGGGATGCCAATTAGCTGCTTCTTCTATGCTGACGTGTCTCTAGCACAATTTCTACAGTCACGGACGTTCAGAGGGCTGGAGACGCGGGTAGGAGAGGACGCTCCGAGCGTGTTAGAACAAGGACAGAGCGGCATCGCACGAGGATATCAGAACGATCACTCGTAGATCTACCAGGATCTATTAGAGCCAGATGCGTCTGAAGCTATAATCATTATGGATGGGTTCTGCGCGGCCAGAATGGATACGCTAGAATTCTATGCATCTTATATCGTAGTTACTGTATAGTACTAGTAGCAGTGAGCGCTCCTGAATGCGATCGGATTGTTTCACCTGGCTTTCCTCTGCACCACAATCATGTATCCTGCTCAACAGCATCGTCTTCACTGCTGGATTGCTTCAGTGCGACCACGAGGACTGGCAACGTGTGCATCAGATGCAGATCTGGCAACCATCTCAAGCTGGAAGCGCCTGCCGTGCTCGTCGAGCGTTCACTCTTCCTCGCTACTTCCCGGTGTGCACACGCTCTTATAACGTTCGTAATGGATCCGCAGGTACCATCTGGCTCTCCCAGCACCAAACGGTCACGACGCCAGGTCGCGTACTACCCTAACATGAACTCTGCAAACAAGCCATTGAAACCCTTCAGTCGCAGCGCTGCGAAGCGCGAGAGTGTCATGGCCCTCGGTAGCATAGAACATCTGCAGCACTACTTTACGAAGACGGGTATAGCAGCGGAAAGGAAGTGAGTACTATTTATCCTTCGCGAAGCATGCACAAACCAACTTAGTTCTTAGCCCGTCGAGCAAACCCAACAACGGCATGGTGCCCGCCATCGGCGGACTGAATGTACAAGTGAAGCCCTACCTCAAGAGCGTCAAGGACATCCAGCTCCCGCCATCGCCAGTAGTGCCGAAGATGGTTGAGCCAGTGATTTCGCCGTATGTGAAGACGTATGAGATCGATCCAGAAAACCTGCGTCCGGCAGTGATAGAAGATATCGGCGCAGTTGAGCAAGTATGGTGGCTAGCGGACGGTGAGCAGTCAAATACGCACGACGATAGCGAAACGTCAGCAGCTCGCGACGGGGATCAGGTCGACGTGCTCGACGTGCTACGCACGACGACACACGCGGTGCGGTCGGTGCGAAACTACCTGATGTCGCTCCCAGACGACACAGTGACCCCGTTGCAGCCTCAATTTCGCCCGAACACGCTTTCGAGCTCGCCGTTACCCAAAAGGATGGCGTCACAGCCGGACTCTAATAGCGATCCACTAAGCCGCGTGCGCCGATCGGCGCTGGAGGTGCTGACGGTGCTGCGCGCGGTCGAAGAGAACTCGCGGCTACCGCTCTCAGACGACGCGTATGACGCGCAGAGCGACCACGGCGAGCAATCGTCCGTCTCTGGCGGGTCGAACACCGGCTCAGGCTCGGGATCAGGCTCCGGGTCAGGTGGTGATGGGCACTCGCGGGCAACCTCGCCAGAGTTCTTGGAAGGCGACAGCGAGCCGCCAATCTCGATCTCATACGTACACGTCGGAGGGCGGCGGGAGGCGGTGCCAGTGTGGGAGGACGAGGAGGAGTACGACGTGAATCACGCGCAGGGTGAGGAAGACTCCACTCGGGCACGGTGGGATGAACGGCTGGTGCTCGGCGGTGGGTGGTTGTACCGGCAGGACGTGCGGCAGGCAGATTTAGAGAAGGAGCGGCAGGTGGTGGCCCGTTACCTAGATGCGGTGGACGAGGTATTGTTTGGAGGCAGGAAGAACGGGCAGAGAGGGTGGGTGCGCGAGCGCGAGCGCGAGAAGGCAGAGCGTGATAGGAGAGGGAAGGGCAGGAGAGCGAGTGCGGGATTCCTGGAGGGATCGGACCCCACAGAGTCGAGACGCTCCAGCCGGCGGGTTGTATCTACAGGCATGCTGGATGCCATGCGGGCCCTGGTGGTCACCGAAGAACCAGAAGAGGTCGACAATCTGTCGGACGGGGAGAGTGTTGACGATGAGGATCTTCCGGACTGGGCGAAGCGCACTACTTTTGAGGACGACGACATAGGTCAGTCTTCTTGAGTTTTCCAATTAACGTCTTACAAACTTTCTGCTTTATTTCAGGTCGGCTACATGCACTTTTACAGGCGTTGTTACCCTCGACCTTGCAAAACCTCCTTCCTTCCGCACCTGACAGAACAGAACTGCTACAGGCGCTATCGTCTGGGCAGGTGCTCTGTGTGGCGTACAACACCGGAGTGCGCCGCTCGCGCAAGCCCTGGGGGTACGTCAGTAGAGACGCGATCCACGACATCGCATCCCTCGAGGCGCAATCCGTACAAGATGGCAGCCATCAGGAGGAGCATGTGAAACGCGGATGGACATTCCGGCGAACGGACAACTTACGTCTATGGGCAGCGTACGTACGAGTAATAGCCGTAACGAAGCGTCATGCTGACATACTTCCTCGCGCAGTGCGTTGAAACTACGGTACAATCTCCCCGTCTACACGCCCGCCCCTGCGTCGGGTCACCTCACCCCCGGCGAAGGTTCCACGCCGACCGCATCTCCTAGTCCCCAACATTCTACTCAGCGGTTCCCTACGACAGAACCGCCGATTATATTTGACGCACCGCTTATTGCACGCAAAGAAGGCGGATGGGAGGAGATGTTGGAGCACCTGGCAATGCGGTGGGCAAACTGCGTCGTAGAGGAGCGGCGGGGACGGGAGTCTGCACCTTACGTGTAATGCTGCTTGTGCTGTGCTATGTTACTGTGCGTCACCATATTTGCTTGCATCATCCAAACATCAATGCCGTAGATCCCATTTCAGTATGATATTAATTTGTGCATGTGCTTTGCCCTCTATACCCATGGTTCTAAGTCCTCATTGTCGTCAGTGCCAATCGCAGGGTTTTCTCTCATAGGTACACTTTCGAACCGAAGCACTACCATTCGTGAACTCAAGCTGCGACAAACAGTTGAGATAGGCTGTCTTCGAGAGCGTCTTCGCTGTGGGGTCCATCGCTCACAAGATTCATTGTAGCAGTCTCAATTGTACCCGCGATTGCGGTCGGATTCATACAGGTCAAGAACATACTGGATGAAGTGTACAAGACAGGGAGGAAATTCGAGCTGATGCCTCAAGCTTCGACCTCAACCGGCTCAGGTTGACGAACAATGCTCACAGCAGACTCTGTAGGATAGAGATCGGGTCAGCGATGTCTTCATAACAACGGTGAGATAAACGGTCACCATTATCAACCTGGACTTTCAAGACCTTCCTCTCCAATTTCCCCAGCTGCGACGCGAGACTATACCTCTTTACACTATTCAGCGATTTCCCGGTCCACACAGTGAAACTACCCGAATACCTGTTATATATCAGCCAGGTTAGTACATTGGTCGCATACGCTCATTTGAATTATAACTCACGTCGTGATCGTAGCGTTGCCGTCGTCTGCAGGCATGAAGAGCTCGACGTTAGCCTGATGCACAAGGCTCAGCGTCAGCTTCTCCGATTTGTAGGCTCCGCCAGCATCGACACGACGAAGGCCCTTGTCCAGAGCTCCACTGATGGCCTCGCTCGCGATGGCTTGAGTAATGGTAGTATCCTGCTTGTACTTATTCAACAGGTAGTTGGCAAAGACTCCAGTGCCGGAGATGAGGAAACCGGATCCGGGATCGAGCGGTAAAATGGCCCATCCCTATTCACACCGCGTAGTCAGGACTCGGAAGACACGATAGTGAGAAAGAAGGGAACATTGCGACGTACTAAGATCGTCAAAGAATCAAATATAAACTTGAAGACGCCCGTGTTGGGACCATATCTAATGCACTGTAATGCAACCAGGGTCAACATTGCATCCATCATGCCCAATGCTAGAAGCTTACCAGAACGCCTCCGGTGTCGTTGACGACTTCGGTGTACGAGCCAAGAGGAACGCCCTCTACAATGGGTTCCCGGATAGCCTCCGTGCTGTGGTGAGTTTCAGTATGCGAAGCCATGCTTGTCTGAAATTCGGTCGAAGATGTGAAGTTGGGTGCTGAGTATGAGGACTGGTTGAAGACGAGCCTACATTATTTATACCATTCACTGCGCAGAGGATCGGGCAAAAAAAGGCACCAATTCGCCTGGAGGCTCACGATACCACCGCATTCACCGGCCATACTTGAGGAGCACCGATAGAGAGCGAATTTCCGGGACTGCACAACGGAATATTTTAGCAAATTGAAGTCCAGCGAGCACTAGTGAGGATCAGCAGATACGCCATCACCGCCATTTTGATGCGTACTGTGCCTGGCGGAGTGGACATGCACTCTAGACCAGTAGGGTATTGGCGGCATAGCCGCGTCGGAACCGGAGGTATGAGCTGAAAGGATGTTATTGAGAAAGAGCCGTTGCTGCCAGCGGTTTCACAGTGGTGGTAAGCATCGCAAGCCGACGATCCGCAGATTGACAATTGCACGCAGGGTCGTCGTATCTCGATGAGACCGACGATTATCGGAAGAATCGTATGGGTACTTTGCTGCGCATGTCACAGTATCTACGGATTATTATAGCCANTCGTATGGGTACTTTGCTGCGCATGTCACAGTATCTACGGATTATTATAGCCAACCGACCCAGTCTACCGATTTCTCCAATACGCCGCGCGCTGCAGCAAGTGGCATACAGTATCTCACCAATGACCATTGAGCCCGTTTCACTTACCTGCCACGAGCGGCGAGCCTTGGACATCTTCTAAACTTTCCAGGTTGGTCCTACAGTGTATATGTATGGGGGTGCACAACGTCGAATGACGTTAAACGACTTCAAGTTCATGCCAGGGTATGCCGTGATATCGATAATGATCGCTCTTCGTCAAAGTAGGCTCGCAGCCATCGGCGGACCTCCGACATGGCACTTAGGGGTAGGTGCTCAGAGCTAGGCTGATTTTGAGCCACTTCTCTCGACGCAGAGCTTGCGGGGCTACGTGTTGGCCACAGTGCGTCTCACAGCGCGTTGATCGTGAACCCACCGCATGAGAGCCGAGACAAGGAATAAATTGGTCCAAACGCAGTCACGCATGATGGCGGACAGAGAGGAACAAGGACCGTGTCGGGTCTCATCCCATTCCGTAATGAATATGAGAGCTGTAATATTCACATAGCATTGGCCACGCTTGACTGTGCGCCCAGGTTTTGCGTGCATCCGGAATATGGATAAGACCGCGGCGAAAATGTGCCTGTGCCATATACCCACTGTAGGGATCGTAACCAGCGCACAAACACTGATAATGCTGGCGATGTCCTCAACTGCATTGCTACCAACGTCGATCATAAAAAGCCACCATACGATCCACGGCGGCAGCTTTGCCATTTTTCTCGTAGATAGCATATATTCGGAGGCTACAGAACACTGGGAGGATGAGTGGACGTGAGATGTGGAGGATTTCTCGCAAATATGTCAACGCACTGGTTTGGTTAAAACGTAGAACTGAATAATAAGATGTCATAAGTACACAGATATAACAGCAGACCATCCTTAAGCTAGAGAATGTGTCTCGAACCAGCAAAGAAAAATAATGGAACACCTAACAGGTAATAGTGATATAGTGGATACGATCGGGATCTACCATGCGACGTTTTGCCTGTCTGGTGGGCGGCTGGTCATACTCGTCGTCGGGATCCTCACGATCCTTACGCTTTGTGATCGTTTGGTCGACTGTCATTGATACATCCACTGGCGTATGGGACTTCGGCACAGGCCTCAAGTTATCAGGGTTAAGGATGATGTCGGTATCACCCATGGCCACAATGAAGTTCAAGAGGAGACGTCGGAAGGCTTCATGAAGATGTTCCTGAGGCGGGGCTGGATCCATGAAGGCATATTCCGGCCGAACATGCCTAAACATATCCACAAGTAAGGGAACCAGGGTTGCGAGATCTGGATGGAGAACATCGGCCATATAGGCCTCTTGTGACCAGTTATTGGACGCGGTGTCCCGTGGATCGATTGCCTGCCCAATTTCGTGGCCGTAGAGTTGCCTCCAAACTTCTTCCAGCTTGTAAAGATAATCTTCCTCCATTGGATCCTTGGGACATATCCGCAGACAGGTTGTGAAGAAAGTCCAAAAAATAGACTCTGCATCATGGTGTGCCTTGTGCATGAACGGTATCTTCGGTGCATTCAGTCGGATTGATCCCTTCATTGGGATACCGCCATGAAACGTGCTTTCAAGGTCCTGATAGCGATGGAACAGACCTTCTCCCCAAGCTGCAATATAGCTCCCTTTGGCTTCGGGAGACAACAATGGCATCTTCACAAAATGAATGTGGAAGGCGGGATCGGATAGGGTAGCACCCGAAGCTACTGAGCGAGCGATATATTTTGGTGTCCCCTGGTGAATAAGTCATTGAGATGGAATGAACACATAAGATTTGACGATCCGCACCGTCCGTTTGGCGAGCTCTTTATCGGCATCTGGTAAGTTACTTTCGATCGAGAGATCAGCAGAATTGTCGTAGTCAATCAGGAGACACTGGGCTCTCTCGTCTAAGGGTTTTGTACTGAAAGGCAATCATAGTAATAAGTCTTAGAATATCATAGTACAGCTTCAAGACGGGAAACAAACCTCAGTGGGTTGAGGACGTCTTCAATGAACTTTGGTGTTTTCGGCGAAAGTGTGTTAGTGCCATATCCCACTGCTGTTCGGGCATCGTGAACAGGGTACATTAGCACATTATTCGCACTGATGTCACGATGCAATATTTTCAGGTCGCATACAAGAGAACGATGCACTGTGAAAGGTGTGTTCAACAAGCAGCACGGTAGGTGCGAAGGTGTCCAAACTCACCTTCTGTCAGGTCGAAGATGGCCATGACCAGTTCCTTCAGAGTTCTGCACTCGACCAGTTTCTTTCCCTTGCTTCCAAAACAAAACCGCCATTTAGTTCGATGTGTTACGTCCACAGAAGCATCTCTGGCGGTTGCAACGACATCATCGCCGCAAGATACTATCCCTGGCTCATCAAGTAAGCGGACAACGCCAGGGAAAACACCTTCCTTGTGAATTTTCTTGATGATGTCAACCTCCTTGAACCTTCGCGCGTCGTCACGGTAGTACTCTTTGATGACAGTAGAGAGATCCCCATTCGACGTGACCTCAAAGACAGTCGTCCGTCGACCCCAAGCTGGCGACCAAGCAATCATTCTGCACTCGCTGTATAATGTTCGACCACAGTGGATATCCCAAGTTGGTAGACAGGATACCTGCGGATCCGTACAAGTGATTGTTGTATCCTTGAGCAAATGTCCTCGTGGAGGCTGATAGAGCGAGTAGACGTATCGAGCAAGAGGTAACAAGTTGAGCCAATCGTAACACGGCGATGTTACTGATCCAGAGGCATCAGCCCAGCCAATTTGATAATACTTTGGGTTTGCCGCGAGGAAATATACACCAGGACAATCGGGGCGGGATTGCAGGTAGTACCAAGTGTACGATATTGCCTGAGAGCGACCCATCGCTGCCTTTTCGACGGTCTTCATTTCCACCACAGAAGAGCAGCGGTAATAAGGAATCTGAGTATATGGCGGATTGCTTTGTCTTGCGCCTCTAGCAGAGCCCGATATCGGGTTCTTGTAAAGATCGAGATCCCCGTACACTGCTAGGACATCGGGAGCAGCTTGTGCACCATCTGGATGGCCAGTCATTGCATGATTGCCATTTGGAACAAAGCTGATAACTTCTGTATCGATCTTCAATTCCTTGAGAACATGACCTAGCGGTAGTAGTAGTTTAGGCAAGATTCTACGACACGACGTTACTGAGGGAGACTTACCGTGTATTCCTTGGCTCAGTTTGGTTAATAATGAAGCGAATGGAGCGTAAAGAGAGGTTTCGGGTACGCTCTTATCGATAGATTTCACCAACAAATCTGGGTCAATCCAATGGCTCCACGGGAAAGGAATTGCCGATAGATGGTTGGAGTCGAAGTTCTCTACGGTGGGTGCATTGCGGACGACGGGTGCACGGTCAATGGTTTTGCGATTGTACACCTGTGTCGATTTCTTAACGGGAGATGCGTAGAACGGAGGCGTTGACATGTTAGCACAATCTATGCAAGACTGTGGGGAGAATACTAACAGATGTGCAGCCTCGTAACAAGATGGGGTCAAGACTGCGTGGTTTGACCATCGCGTCTTCCTTATATGAGTAGTCAAACATGGCCATGGACGAGTAATACAGCACAATATCTCCAGATGTGATGTAGTGTGACAAGGATGGTGGCCGTAGTAGAGGCCTAGTTGAAAGAACTACGGGCGTTTACTAAAGCCGTGTCGAACAGTTTAGTCTCCGCGACGCTATACTGAACTGGCCTCAGGCATGGATAAGGCCTATACAGCCAGATATTGAAGGTTTGTTGATGGATTTTCGTTGCGCGTAGTTGTCCTCAAGTACACCATGACTTGGTCTACTAACCGACAACGTTCACCAGCCGGTATTCAAGGAGATTCAAGGTCAGACAACTGACAGGCGTTAACGGCCCTCTCGATACCAGTTAGTAGGCCTTAGCGCTTAGCCTGATGTGAATGCGCTCATTCAGAATCGAACAATTACTTATGCCATTGCGTTTCGTTTTCGACAAAATGTATCAATTTATGATCACGATAGACGATGTCTTTCCGCTCGTGATATTCTAAGAGTAGAAGAACTGCCCCGAGTTCATAATTGCCACAACTTCTCATGTTCAGGAAGGGTTTTGTTGCGATGCTTATATATAGCACGTAAGACGAGCACAACAATGGCTCCTTCAATGAGGAAGGCTGCGTTGGTGAAGTGGCCTGTCGGATAGCCAGGTGCCTCTGAACTTTTGAATATATAAACTCCTGCAAGAGGAAGGCGAGTTTGAATGTCATCGACACGGAACAGAGAAAGATTACCCACCAACGATTTGCCCTATCTGACCAATGGAAACATTGAGAGGTACAGCCAATGTCGCAGCACCGGTGTTCCTTAGATTTGCTGTGAGCCAGCTAAGTAGGGGTGGTATACTGGCGAACGAGAACGAGACTGCCACACAGAGCAACCCGTATCGTGCTTTAAACGAGTGCGATGGCAATGCACCTATTCTTGGACAATCAATAGGATTCTTCTAGCCGCAACAGAGACAACACACCCTGTATCAAGAAGCTAATTCCCGCTATCAAGAGGGAGAAGAACGCTCCCCAGGACCGCATCTCTCGTTTGTCCGACTGCCAGGACACAATCACCGTCACTACGAACGCGATCGCGTACGGAGGCACGGTGAATAATTGTGCCTGCAGCCCTTCATATCCAAGGCCGGATACAATTGTCGGCGAAAACAGTGAGATGCTCGAGAACGGCACTGATATTGAGATGTACACCAGGTAGTGGAGGTACAGCCGCCAGTCGAGTAGCGTCTGCTTTGCCTCTTTCCATGTAATCTTCGCGTGTCCAAGAGAAGACACGCCCTTGATGCGTCCCACCGCCAATTCTCGCTCTTCGGCAGACAACCACTTCGCGGTCTCAGGGAAGTCCGGGAACATGAAGAAAGCGAGGATGGCGCAAAGGCAGGAGGGAGCGCCTTCAATGATAAACAACCAACGCCAGGCTTGCAAGTTGTGTGCGCGATTCATGTGACCCACACCGTACGCAATGGCACCGCCAAAGGCTCCACCTGTGAGGTTTAGTATCAAGTGCTGATATGCAGAGGAATTCGAAATTCGTCTTACCTAGTGTCGCACATGCGAGAATAAGGGCCGCACGCAAGGCGCGTTCGTCCGGCTTATACCAGAACGTCAGACAATATATGATGCCAGGGAAGAGACCAGCTTCAAATGCGCCTAGAAGGAAGCGGACCACAACGAGCCCCGCGAAGTTGTTAACGGCACCGAGAACCATCGTCATTAACCCCCAACCAAGCATTAGCAGTGGTATCCTGAATGTTCAGTCGATACAATGAGAATTGACATCAACCATCCATGACTCTGTGAACATACCAACGGCTAGGATAAAAGTGCTTGAGCAAATAGTTGGAGGGAGTTTCGAACAGAGTATACGCCACGATGAATATCATAAGGGCAACGAGATATTGTTGATCGGAGATATGGACAGTTTGGACCAGAGAGTCACCCGTCGCGCTATTCAACAATTTGGCATTTCCCTGAATATCGCCACGAGTAAGTGGACGTCTTGCGCAATATTTCACAACGACTTACAATATTCGATCGATCCAAGAAACAAAGCAGATATATGAACATTGAAGAAGGCACCAGACGAACATCGATCCGTCTGACTAGCCTGTGGGAGACATCGCCTCAACTCTTCGGTGCTCAAGATGACACGACTGTTTAACTTGCCTTCGCTCTGCCACGGCGTCCGTTGTACGCGCCTCCGACTCTGTAGAGTCAGCATCGTGCACCGTGGACGACCACTTCTCGATGTCGGTGTCAGAAGCGCGCCGCTTCTCCTGCTCTTTGTCCATAACGCGACAACCAAGAAGCGATAAGACGAGCGTTGTCCTGTATCTCAAGGTGCTTTATAGGCTGGAATCCGCATATCAATGTCGTAGATTGGAATCTCCGGGTGCGAGAACCCTGCCGTGTGACCATGGATTCATGGTCTGCTGATGAAGATGTTCGAAGAACGGAAGCATGACGGAAGCTCGTCCGCTCCGCGAGGCGCACGGGCAACACACTCAATGACGCTCATCAAGTACGGCTGACCTCGATAGTGGTGGCAATCATGGCATGAGCGCAGCGAATGCCGTTACACGCGTTCTGACGCGTCGTGTTGGCGAGGTTGCTATTGAGTACCTCAAACAACTCTAGAGGACGTTGTTAGCGAATAAATACAGCATGAACCGTATAAACAAGCATACTCGCTTCTCCGTTGACCTACACGTTCAATAATATATGGTATTAGCGCGGTTTGGGAAACGAGGAGGGCGTATGGTTCCACAGAACACAATTTGATGAACCACGTGCTACGCATTGACACGTGACCAAATCGACCCCAAGAACTCAGGAATTTTGGCAGGAGCAGGCGGGTCGTATTCTTGACCACACACACATTGACCTCTTTGCTTCCTCTCATATCTACCGTACCGAGGATATGAACATCTGCATTTTTGCCAGTGGATTGTTAAGATTCACCTGTGAATCGGGGTCCTACTATCCG
>JAAIFI010000458.1:0-19629 GCA_011032875.1 Phlebia tremellosa | reverse complement strand
GAATGTGGCAGAAGTGGTGTGTAGTGTACCGCAGACACCTCCAACGTCCCGCGCGATGGTTCAGGACGGTTCTCCGTGCGTTGTGTGGCGTATCTTCCACTCAATTGTCTACTAGGAAAAGCTCCGGGGATGTGGTGAGCTCATTTTTCTGTAAGCATAATATAATGTCATCTAATCTCTTTGAAGTAAATATACATTGATCTGCATTGCTATGCACACTACACACACGTCTTGTACGCTACGTGAACGAAGTAATTGCGAGACAAATGCACACCAGCCTCAGCTTGGCCGGCCGTGGATAGGGCGTCAGGCCGGTGGAGCAAACAGCACCAAAGTTTTCAGCCACTCGGGCGCCAGACATTTTGTGCCAGGCGTCTGGGCGCGGGCAGAGAGAAATAAGGTTCAGATTGGTGTTGTTTGGCTGTGGCGATTGTATTACATAATGTGTGGTATTATTTGGGATGTGGCTGCCCGCGCTCAGACGCATGGGGAGGAGGCTGGACTGCATCCACCTTCCAACTGCTCCGTACATCTTACACGCATTGATGAAAACGTCATTTTAATCCAAACGCCGAGAACTGGGGACTATGAACCAGAGACACAGCATAGAGCCCATCATCGCTACCATTCTGAGTATGGACCCAACACGTGTCAGCTCATAGTTGCACTCTAATAGTCGATTCAGCACTCACAGCGGCTGCAACGTCCAGATACCCTTGCTCGAAGCGAGCGCACCCGTAATGAACGGGATGAATGCAGACCCGGCCTGCCCGAATCCGCCAATGAGGCCTATACATCCCGTCAGGAGCCAAGGCGGGAGAATGCGCGCTGAGTGGTTCATGACGATAGGATATACGGGGCCGAGAAGAATGCCTATGAAGGATATGGCAACTGCGCCGCCAACTAGGGATGGGACGAGCCAGACAACGAGTTCAAGGCTGTAAAGATAATTCGTAAGTACATCGCGCTTGAGGCGGTATAGTGTAGTACGACGTTGAGTGACGTACCTGATGGCTAAGACGGTATATAAGAAGATCACACGACGTTCACCGACCTACATAGGGCCATTTCAGTGGGAGTCAAGATGTTTTCGTAACGGGCATGGACGTACATATTTGTTGACACCCAGGAGGGCCACACGACCAAATGTTAGTCCTAAACGTCAAATATGCCAGAGTTGTCAGTCACTTCCGTCATCCGCTGGGGCTAATTTTATTGAGCATACCTCCGAAGAAGCCAGAAGATACGTAACCAGACGAAGATCCTCCGCCTCGCACATTGATGATATAGGTTACCGTCCATCCTTGAATCAGTTCGCTCAAAGTCAATAAAGTCTGTCTACTATATGTAGCATGCCTGTACTCACCTCCGATAGTTACGCCAACACCCACGTAGATCAGAATGAATGCCGCTAGCAAATACACCTCCTTGAGCCGGAATATTTGACGATATTTGCTACGCTGGCGCTGCTCGGATGATTCCGGTTCCGTAGCCTTCAATTGGCCTGTCTCGCGGAGACATTCTACATAGTCACTGATCAGCATTGATCAACGGGGACACAACGGAGGGTCGCATACGCTCTTGGGTCTTGAAACGGAAGACTAATATATGTATGATCGTAACAGACACTGCTAGGCCGAGCGAAATCAGGTATTGAAACGACCATCTCCTGATCTGGGAGAATTGTGTGGCTGCAAGCGGAGAGCAAAACGCGCCCAAGCCTGCAAGAAACAGTGACGTGATCAACATACACTTCAGTCTGCTTCTCAATGTATCTCACCATAAATCGAGTGCAGAATACCCATCTTGATTGCCGCGTTGTCCTTAAGGCTTGCTACAAAGCCACTAGCGCTTGCGTCCTGAGAATGAGTATGTTCAGGCGCTAGGGTGATATACGAGACACGGAAATAGTACCTGGAGAGCAATTCCGAAGCCGTTGATCGCATATCCGAGGACGAATACAGGGAAGGGCGGTGCAGAAGCTTCAAGGCTGTATCCAATGACTTGAGTGACAGACCCTGTAAACGGGTTATAATGTTATATCACCAGGAACCACGACATCGTACCTATCACCATAACCTGTGAGTCATTATTTAGTACACATTATGACACCAATTCAATACAGATATAACTGACAGTTCCAAAGCCAAATCTATCTGTAAGGCCGACGTTTGCGATGGCCGCTGTCACAAACCCCTATAGTATTGATTCATCTAGAGATATTATAGTGCGAAATTCTTTCTTACTACGCAGTTGAAGATGTAAATCAATGAGACTATCGCGTATCCGACCTAATTTGACGGTGAGTTTCAAACAGGAATCGAACAATTGAGTCGACACTTGCATGATAATTGTCCTGAATCCTTGGCAACAACGGACCAGTCGTACCGTCGTTCCAACCGACCAGGAATAAAGCCCAGCACAACGCGGCGTATTGTATGCGATGCTTCCAGAGGATGTCTTTGCCCACAAATGGTTCAATTGGAGTACCGACTATCACATCGGCGGCTTGGTCTGCACTAGGCAGAGGTGCCAACTCGATGTTATCAGCGTTTCTGGAGGACGTTTGCTGAGATATTGTAGCTTCAGGACGCTGAAGCGAACCGGCGCGAATTGACAACGAGCCAGATGACCGCGCTTGAGACGAGGCTTCAACCGTCGTCACTGCAGTTCGTGTCATGGCGGTCGAAAAAAGCAGGAAGATTGATGACTTGTCGATAATTTCTTACAGTTCATAGTCCCAAGGAGTAGTTTTGAGGACAGCTGTCAACAAAATCCGTGACACTAGGTCGTCGGGATGGAACACTATAAGTGTAGTGAGCCGCATAGACCCCAAAGTCTGTCGGAGAATTATCGGATTATTGAGGCTGCCTGTGGTAATACCGCAACAAGCTGCACTAACCTGTGACTGTACCCTCCTTGCGCGGAAGCAGCAGCACGGACCTCAAATGCGTATTAGCTATCCACCAAATAGCAAGTTGAAGAAAGCAGATGCTCCGGCAGATATCGGTTGTGCCACGGGTGTACATGTCCCTGGGACCTCGATGACGGCGCGTAGGTACAAGCATAGCCAGATATTTCGTGTTGATTCAACAAGTTCAATACGACTGATAGAAATGGATGCAAGAAAGCTGCAACACAGGGTTTTTTTTAGTTTGTCGAGGTTCGTGCGCACTGAGGAGCTCAGGACATACGAGCGTCTATTCAATCGACACGGCGCGCGGTCTCGGCCCTTTTCGGCCGCTATGACGCTATTGATCAAGTTTCTTACCCTTTCTTACCGCCACTGCTTGAAAGCCTTTGACGATTCGCCGATACGTCCAACAGCGATTTCAGCTTGCTTCACGGATTAAATTATGTGCTGTTCTCCCATTAATTACCGTTTGAAATCAGGACGACATCCTGGCTCAAGACTTCGAAGGTACGAACTGATGGTGTTTTCAACTAAAGCTTGATTCATGATTGCCATCGCCCACATCATGCAGACTGGCTGCGCTCGACAATTCCTGTTGTCTGCATCTCAGCAACTTTTATGAACCTACTCGCAACCTTAGCCATTATCTTTCTCACAGAAGTTCCCATTGATGCCGGTCTCGTGCCTTGCTTTTCGCTTGGCTCTGGATCTATCTTGCCCGAGCAACTCACTGCTGAACAGATTCTACCTGACGCGATATCTAATTTTGCCGGTGAATCCTCTTTTATTCACGTCTCCTTTGCACTGATTGTCATGGGTGCCGTTCAGATCATCGTGGGGCACGATCCTCGCGCACGAACAGCTTTGCACTACATATGCCAGGGCTCCGTTGAACGCCTTATAGCACGTTGGTGTGTCATCAACCTGCGAAAACCCCCTCAAGAGGTTTTTGTGTCTACTCTGGGCGATATCTACCGTGGCCGTGATACCCATGGTTTCCGCACAGAGCCGTGGTACCTAGCGGTGCGTGACATTGTACGAAATGTAGAGTATTTCATGGCGATGGTTACAAAGCGATTTCTCCCACAGACAAGCGGATCCCTACGTGAACGACATGCGACACAATTATAGGTGAGTGGTATTCAGGACCCCCATATCGCGTCTTTAATAATCGAGACAACCATGGTATCACAACGACTGAGGGTGTATCTCAGCAAAGCCCTAGTTAGAGGTGACGTGGATCTCAAGTCATGTGTTAATGTATAGAAATTCGTGCATAGAAAAAAAGGGTGGCTCACCTCGCGTATATCGTTATTCGAGCACAATTCGGGGAGTTCCTCCGCTCCTAGCGTCCTTTCCGTGGTTCGGGATATCTCATCCGAGTTGGGTGCCTCGTATTCCAAGGGTTCACCCATGTTCCCGACAAAGGTATGGATCGTGGGTATCCGGAAATTGGGAACAGAAAAGCTGGAAAGACTGGCTGCCTCAGCTGGGCCTTTATGCGCATCAACTTGGCGAAGATTGAGTAAGAACCGCGAAATCAAGATAGGCTGCATACTGCAAGATCTCAGGTAACCTCTAGCATATAAAAATAGTAACGCACACGGCAAGCACGACGCTGACAGGACTGATAGACTGAAACGCAGGCTTATAGAAGTGTTCATATGATCAGAGACGTGTTCAGGGACATTGGTAATGAAGTGAATCCACGTACCAGGGTATCAATCAGGATCTGAGCGAGGTTCATAACAAGAAGGGCACTATCAATTGTGTTGATTCGTAACGCATTAGTGTCAATCGCACGAGTAAACAACACTTACAGGAAGTATACGCTTCCTGGGAGTAAAGTGTCAAGGATCGATCTATCATCAGCATATAACGAGCACCGCACCGTCTCGGAGTATAACTTGGCTAAGACCAACGGTGGTCCCGATATGAGATGCCTCGCGAGTTTGACGAAATGTCTTCGCCCACGTCACAATTAGAACACCAAAATCTGCGGCGATCAAGCTGACTCGTGAAGCGATTGACACTGCCGTGCGCAATTAAAGCATTGCAAGATGTTTCAGAGAGTATACTCACGACTGGGACGGAGATGTAAATATATGGAAGAGCTGATAAATCGTATGACACTTACTGTAGATGAGCGGATAGAGACTCGTTTAAGGACGAACCGCAAATAGGCCCCAAGATTGGATCATCCACGTAATAGACAGATGACCGACCCCAAGAATACTGAGATGTTGGTTGTAAGCACTTGCAACAAACTCTTAAAACAGTGCCTTACGCAATTGATCACCACAGATACCAGGCTCAATAACAGAATTATGATACTGCAGGGGAGATTGCGATCCAGGAGCGCATATACACGCAGGGCAGAGAAAGCTAGCAAGACTATCAGAGCTTGAAATTATGATAAACAGGCTGAAGACACTCACCGGCAGTGACCAGATTTGGCAGAAGTTCAATGAGACTGAAGAACACCCAAGCGTGCTTGCATCTGTAATTATCTAGATTATTATGACTACACCGACTGAAGCCGATTCATGACCTACGTCTGGCAGAAAAGAGAAAACCGGTGTCAAAGCTGCGGTGAATAACATATTAAAATATCATGACGTACCTTGAGAGTATAAGGGACCGCCTGGACTATAATCCAGCATATCAAAAGGTACCTGTTTGTTATGAATAGCCATGTCGATGCTTTCCACTTGCGCCGCCAAACCAAGTCCACTTCTTGTCCTATCGTCAGCGAATGCTCGTAGACAGATAATGCTAAGAGTGTAACCAATTAAATCTAGTATCTTTATTTGGTCGGAGAACCTTTGGCACGTACCTGTTGTGGCGAAGACAACAGTGTTATCCACCATACTAGAGCAATACAGAAGTCAGCCAGCGATACTAAAGTGTAGCAATGATCCTTACAGACTACGAAATTCCGCGGTGATGTCTGACGCAGACATAGTAGGCAAGCGCTTTTCCGACGAGAACTCGGGGTGTGCAAGGAGTGGCCGCACTGCACAAGCAGGGGATGTTTTATGTGTTCCATCACGGTGGGTGGACCGCCCATTGATGGGAATTGGTAAGTCATTAGTTTGTTCTGAGAAGGCTAGCTCGACATGAAATGTGAGATGAAACAAAATCCACCTGGTGGCTGAATTCGATGGCATCGACGTCCTTCTCGTGTTCACTATACGACGCACCTTGCACTCATAACTGGCCGGGAGGAGTCTTCACAGCAGGGTTTTCAATTGAGTTATCATCGTCAGGAAGAGGATCGACAGTGCGTCGCACGGGTGATCACTCGGGCCGCCGGTGGTAGAAAGTGGTAGAATTGTTCCTCCCGAAACGCGTCTTGTCAATAGTACCTTGGCGGTGATCAGAAGTTGCAGATCTTTTGAGCATGCAGTGTTTGAAACAGTCTGTAGTGGCTGGTGATGTGCTAACTTCCTTTATCAGGCCGCCAGTACGGGCCAGTACGGATTCAGACCTCCGATCCTTGTCGCTTGTGATCAGTGTTTATCGTTCATCGGATAACCTGCCCATTTGCTCAGTGAGTAGCAGCACATCGTATAGGATCTATATTCCAGAGAACCAACCATATCATTCGGAGAATAGACTGAAGGTAGGGAGATGAAAACTTCTGATGCCATGTCATAAACCCCGAGTCGGCGTGCAATGGCGTACTGGCATGGCACCCTCTGTCCATCAATCAATTGTGAGTACAGTAGTAGCGTAAGGTGCCGCTGAAGATAACCTGCACTATGATATCCAACATACACCGCCAGGGAGACAGCCGCCGCGCGGTGAGACCGGAAATCGTGACACTGGACAAATGTCACTCTCCGGTCGGCTTGATTGGCTTCTTCGGCAGTACCTGCTAGCCTAGTAACGCACGTACAATTACAGCTGGAGGTATGGTAGATGTCCTCTCGGCAATTTCAACCTGGTTCTGCATCCGAGACGCTGCAATGGAGCAAAAGAAGATGTGGGGTTGGCACTTACGGGATGTAAGATATCGCGTGGTTTCCGTTGTATTGGTACTCAGATCATGTTTCATTGTGCTGCATAGCTGCTAGGTACATATAAGAGACTCTTCCGCGTAGCAGAATAACTAGCGTAAAACTGGTAAGCGATACATAACATATTGATTAGATTTGACCAGAGGATATGGATGACACATAGCAACCATGACATTAGTCTGGGCGCATTACAATGTAAGAAGGAAGCCCTGCTCCTCTCTCACGGCGAACAATATCACAAACTTGCAACCAGCTGCCTTTCGCGTCAGAACGGCTTGCCGGACTTGATTTGCGTATATGGATTGCTGTGTTGGGAAGCTTGCAACGACAGCTTTCCATGCGTCCTCGTCCGTCAGCCAGCTGATATTCTTCCTCAGCTCGTCGAAGACATTCGCAGGAACATCTATTGTGATCGTGGGGATATTATCCTGTGTAACTGCAGTCTTGAGGCTGGAGCTAAATTCAAGCGCTGAGGAGAATAGTTAGTATATGATGGTCCGAGACAGGTAAGATATGCTCTGACCTCGATCTTCGTAGATTCGCCCCACCTGCTTACGCCTCTTCGTATCTGGCGGTAGGACCACTTGACTGTCCGGTAAAGTCGGTGTTTCTTTCGGAGCTGCTTGTGTACCCTCAGTCACTGCAGGTGCACCGGACTGCGAAGCATCATAGCGTTTTTGATCGGTGATCTGTTGGAGAAGGTACGGAACCAGCTCCTGTTTCGACACTAGAAGATGGTCAGTAAACGAAGGGAGTGTAGGATCAATCATCTAACCTTCGATCTCGGTGCCTTTGAGAACGCTCTTGATTTTGAACGCTGCCTGATCACGTCGAGCACGAGGTCGGGGATACACAAGGAACCTATTCTATGTCAGGATGTTGAGCAGTATAAAGTGGCGGTGCAACTTACAGGATACCCTCTCGAGAACACTGCTCTACTACATTTTCATGCTCCGCGGTGAGCATAGCAAACTCGTACATCATATCGGCACTGATGTTATGTTTCCATAGAAGCGAGGTCACTTCGAGTCGATCGGCTAAACTCCCCTCTTGCTGAGATACCACATAAACGTCACATCGTCGAGGACTCCAATAGCCATAGGACCGACGTTCCTTGAGCATAGTCTTCAGGGATGTTGATTGGAATGAAGCGAGTGCAACCGTGATCTTTTCGAGTGCAATCTGAACAGCCACAGCGCATACCCCCTCCTCCTTCGTTTTGACAGGGGAGTAACGATTGATTATATGGTCATAACTGGCGTGGAAGCAAATCAATATTTGATGAAAGCTGTCCTGGAAAATCATACGAACCGTCCTCCGACTGCCAATACATCCGGACGCTTCTGTGCTCGTTTGACCACCTCGAAGCATATGCCTTTGAAATATTGACTAGAATTCTTGATCATGAATAGCGGAGAAAAGTATACTGGTCGTTGAACGCCCGTTGCATGCGCGAACTCTATGGTACTCTTGATTTCTCGGGTAGCATCTGCTATGGTCTGCAGGAACTGCGGAGCTACTTTCTCTAGGCGTGCAAGGAGGGCATCCGCATCGGTGTCTAGACGTGGTAGATCAGTACAAGATCAGAACGGCAGATTCCATTCCTCACCTGTCTCCATTAGAACGTCTAGTACATCAATTTGCGTGCGAGATAAGCCCTTCTTTGTCAGTAGCAGACGTCTCTGTGCCCGACTAGCATCTGAATGAACTAGTATCTTGAGTATTTCCGGGCGTTGCTCTTCAGGAATCGAGTCAAATACGGCATCGTAGACTGCAGGACGCATAAGCATATGTCTCGGGGTAGTGATGATTCACTGACTATGAGTATGAGACAAGTGTATCTCATATTTTCCGAGGTTAGCGAAGCCATCGAGGCATTCGTTTACTACTGCAATAGCTTCAGCCGCAGCAGCGCTTGATCCGGTACTGAAATCCTGGCTAATGATGTCGAATATGGCTACCTTCGTCGCTTTGGGATGACCGGCGACCAGACTGAAAGATAACTCAGAATGACAACGCGTGTGTGGATAACAAGACACTCACTTAGGCTTGTAAACATCGCAGATATGGTAACGCTTGATTCTTCTGATATTCAGCCTGGCTGCTAGACGAGCAAAAGGGGAAAAGGCATTGTTTGGTAGCGCAACCACTTCGCCATTGCGATCAAGGAACATCGCACGAGAGCCGTCGTCTTCTGGATTGATCACAGGCATGAGCAATGGTGGTTCCATATCAACCGCCCCGTGCAGCCGGAAGGTCTGCACCATGCGGTCATGCACGATGCCATTGAGGGTAGCATGTTCCGGAAGTTCTTCGCTGTCGTACAAAAACCCACGCGAAGGCTTGATACGCTGGCCGAAAAGAGTGCTGAGAACGGATTGACGGTGAGCAGAGTTTGGTTCCACTATCCAATGTATCAGTACAACAGAAGACGAAGTATACTCAGGGACACTTACCCATCTTCTTCAAAGCATCCGTGTAATACTCGTCTTCGATCCTCGGTGGTAATAAAGGATCTTGCGAGAGTTCCAGTGCACTAGGCCGTTGATCAGGATTATGATTCAGAAGCTTCGTGATGACTATGTATCGATAAAATGGTCAGCATAGTTTCGATCACATAGGTGGTGGCTTACTTTGCCGCTGCCTTGACCGGCGAGGGTCCCACGTACTGGGGAAAGCTATCTCTGGCTTCCGTAGACCTTCCAGAACGGCGATCCGTTCTGAAACGGTTGAGAAAGCATGATTCATCTCGAAAAAAACAATCTATATTACACGTCAGATTTGTTCTGTGAGCATCTGAGCATCTCAAGATACGTACCCCCAAACTATACATATCAGCCTTGGCGTGATTCTGTCCCCGAGGTCGGCCATGAGACGACTGAACCTCCGGGGCAATGTAGAGCCTTGTGCCAACATCTTCAACCCGAATCAACGTGCTGCACTACTGATACTCCCACTGTGAGCTTACCGAGAGTCATATCGGCGTCCAGGGTGAGATTCGTTGACACATCCGACGGGTCCACCGCAGCGAGGCTGGAAGTGGCCAAACCAAAATCACCGACTGAACATTGAATCAGTCACGCAACTTCAGCTTACGAATAAGTCTACGCACTTTTGCAGTCGCCTTTACCGTCTGCAAATCGCTCGTGAGTATGCTGTATAGGGATCGCGCGATAAATTTACCGATGAAGATATTTGTGAGCTTGATATCTCGATGAAGCTGAAATGAGACGTCAGAGGGCATATTGCGATGGGTTAGTGACGACAGCTTACAATATTCATGCTGGACATGTGTACCAGGGCGTCGACAATCTGTTGGAATAGCCGCCATGCCTCTTCCTCTGACAATCCTTCGGCGATTCGCTATAGACGATTATTGGTCCATATATCTCACCCACGAAACATATCTCAGACCCACCTCTCTCAATGTCTGTCTCTCAACAAACTCCTGCACATAGATACAGTCAGCAACTAGTGACGCATACAAACTTGAGAACACACCATTTGGATGTATAACGTCCTGGTGACTGTCGGGACTGGGGTTGGAGCTTTCTTGACTACTTTCCCCGGGCTGCCTGCAAATAAACTTTCTTCGCCCACGAATAACTCTTCGTCGCTAGGATCACTTTCGCTCAAGTCAGGCGTCGCACTCCGGGTGAAATGGATACTCGGGAAACTGTGTCTGTCTTCATTGCGTGTGGAGTTGAGTTCGTTCAGATCGATAAAGAAAGGATCAGAATCGGCCTCATCACCAGCGGTGGTTGCGCCTGAAGAACGGCCGTTGGGGATCGAAGTACCTGCGGAAGACCCTACACTGGATCCGACGGTGGACGCGACGGCGGAAACATTCTCAGACGTCTCTACCCACGTGGTATAGTATCTGACAATGTAGCGGTGATACAACCGAGCTAACGCTGTCACCTCTCGGAAGATTTTTTGGTCGCTCTGACTAGCCCTTAGACGAATTTTTTTGACTGTATAGAAGTTATTGATAAGGTGAGGATAAGGGTAGATATAACGCACCTGCATATATACGGTTATCGATCTTGTTACGTGCTTTGACTACTGAGCCAAATGCCCCACGGCCCTGTGAAGGTATGTCAGTGCCAATCAAGTACAGCGATCATAAACATACTAGGAGTTCTAGCTCCTCCCAATCTTCCTTCCATCTGCTAGCATGTGTTCGTGCCCGAATAGGGGGACCCTTGAAGTAATCAGAATCGGGGGAGCTACTTGCACCCTGCCATGTAGGCGTCTTAGGGCCATTGCCTGAGAGACGCTCAATAAATGACATCAATACAGGTAGGCACGATGCGTACCGTTGATGGTGATGGACGGGCTACGCAATGCATCTCCAAATGCTGCCCCCGCCATATCCGCAAGGAGTGTATGGGCTGTTACATTCTTCTTCGTAGGAGCAAGCATATTTGAGGCATGCTGATGCATGGTTCTAGAGAGCGTAGCTATGGACATCGGTGGGGTGGTCAGCATCTCCCTTCGGATAACAGTGGCCACTCGGGTTATCGCACCTGCAGCAAGCGCCGTGTGAAAATCAGGATAGTGTTCCATAACATCCTTTCCAAGTAACATCTGCAAGAGTATTATGCCTGTATAATGAAGATCTCGGCTCTTGGTGTACTCTAATGGTGAATCGAGCACATCCTTGGGAAGCCTGAGGATACAGTGAGAAACGCTATAAGGCTGGACAAATAGAACAACCATACCAGCCATCAGGAATGGTGAGTTCGGTCTTGCTATCGTGAACAGTAAAGAATGTCTCTGATCGGTTCATGTCGAGAAGACGGGTATGATACCCAACGTTGAAGATCTTGATGCGTTTAGATTCACTAGGACGATCTCCGGCTGTCAAGCCGATGCAGCGCGGGGATAAGCCACGATGGACAATATCAGCAGCGTGCAATGCATTCAAGGCTTGTAGGATTTGTGATAGGTATTCCTGTGGGCCAAGTATTAGAAAGGTAATGCACGCCCACGCGAGGGTGACGTACAGATGCTCTGTTCTCCTTCAGAGAGTCACAGTCTTCCAAAACATCTTGCAACGTCACAGCAGGGCGTCTTTCGCACAACACTAACAGACGTGGAGGGTCGCTTGTATAGGGCATTTCGGCCTTCACAGCAAGAACATCAAGGAGGTTAGAATGCCGAATCTTCGTAAGTCGGATGATCTCGCTTTCCAACAGCTTGAGCTTTTTACGGCCTGTCGAAAAACAAGATGATCATATCCGTTGACAAATAGGGTCTAACGTGCGTACCTTGAGTGGTAGAGTAATATCGTGAATTGAACGTGACGATAAAAAGCTCAAGCGATAGAGTCACACGAGAATCGTCTGTAATGGGCTCGGCCTGCCACAGAGTCCCCAGACCGTCTGTAACCGATGAGCTTCAAAGTTACTGTTATTAAAGCGTCATGACGTACCTTTCTCAGGGTGGAAAAGTCTGACTTTGTTGAACAACACCCCACGCCAATCTATCTGAGTGTCAAACCACTCGCTTGGTGCGTTTCCGTCGACCGTTGGCGGGGGAACCTCAGTGGCATCAGATGAAGCGCGCTTACGAGCTTGGAAGAGCCGCTCGCGTTCAAGCTGCTGGTATTCGGCGTCGGCGCGGATCTGCTCCTCGAGTTCGAGTGCACGACGGGTTTCACGTTCGTATTGCTCTTCGGCCTCAGCTTCTTCACGTTGTCGTCTGACCTGGAGACACGTGTATCAGTGACAACTCCCACAGTTTTGATCTAGAATGACCGCTAGCCATCGTCGCGGAGCCCGGACGAATATTCGTTCTAGAACGATATACAAGGCGGGACAGGACTGCGACAAGAGCAAAACTCACCTCTTGTTCTTCGAGCGCTCGGAGAGTCATTTGAGTGGCAAGTGAGCCAACGGGCTCTACTGGGGGCGCGACATTGTTCTCTACCCAATCCTGGGCAGCTTCTACGGCCTGTAGGTAGGAGCTCGTTAGTTTATATAGCTCGTGAGATGCAATCCCGGGACATCGAAAAATGATCAGATAGAAGCGTGGTTGTAGTCCTACCACAACAAGATCGCAGAAAATCGACTTGCCCGGCAGCGCTACGCCAAGCTGATTGACAATTCGGACCGTATTGTGGTCACGAGTCAAAAAATTCCCACAAAGACGAGACAAATGCCTCAATCAGAGGGACACTCATATGTCCCGAAGGGTTCACGACAGAGGTCTATCCAGGTCGCCCAGGACCTTGTGAGTGAGTGGCAATGAATGTGTACGAACCTGGAAGACAGATTCGGTGCCTTTCAATTTCTGTGCTTCATTATTCAAGATGCTAGTGAGCTTGGAGATATGCTGAGGCTTGAGACCTGCAATAGGTTGTTGGATCTGGAATATAGGTGTGGCTAACGTAGGATATGTCTTGGGTAATCTAGCAGGAAATGAGCATGACTCGAATCTCCAATCGTTGCGCGTACGGACCTGATACGGAGATGAAAATATATCTTTGCAGCAGTCTCTTCATCTCTGTGTCTGACTCGTAGTATGAACTCGTGCAATCTGGGTGCTCCCTACGGGTGAGTCAAGTGGAGTCAGTACCACATGAGCCGCAGCTGAGATGACAATCGCCAGTACACACCTTCCAAACCTTGGGAGGCGGAGGATCAATAAAATTTTCATCGTATATACTCTTCAGCGCAGTGATTTCCAACTGTTGTCGATCTTCGTCTTGAGATTCCATGACACGAGCAAGATAGGCGGGTAGTGGACCAACAAGAGGTGACTTGTTGCTTGAGAGGGGAGGGCCCTTGGGACCTCAGCAGCTCAAGCCGACATCGCGCTGCGCAAGTTTAGTCGTGAAAGGTCGTGGTTGAGAGAAAGAACGCGAAAGAGATGAAAGAGATGAAGAGAGACAAGCGAAGGCAAGCCCTTCCGAACTCGAGCAGCGCCGACTAATTGAGCGTCTAGCGGCAATCTCAGAATTAGGTCGATCAAGATCTGATAAATCATTGTACATTGGAGCGCTAATCTATCGCACCCTTGCCTGCAGTCCCCGGGGCGAGTTCATTGTAAACGACCACGATGCAGACTATATATCCTCCTTCTGCCTCCTCATCTGCTCTATACGGTCTTGGAATTAGCGATGTACCCTACGGAACGCAAAACTATCAGCCTACTCACTCAACCCTAGCGAACGTACCGATTTTAGTGGGAGATGTCACCTCACCAGAAGCCTTCAGAAACTGCATTCACCTCGTGCATCAGCAAGTCAACCGGGTTCAAACTCTCGCACGCAAAGCCCTTGCTGATATGTGAGTATGTTGCCTTTACGGAAAGCACGACTCACATGTACCACTCTTGATCGCAGTGAACATGCGTATCATCCGAGAAGGTCCCCCACGACCAGTACGCCGGTGTGACCTGTATAGATTATATCCGATCGTGACCCGTTTTCCAGCGTATCTGTACGAGCTAAAACAATCCTTGGAAGTCTTAGTCGAAATTCTCCGACTCTCTGGCGTGGGGGCCATGCCGTTACTCACGGCGACAGATCCTGTACCCACGGAGGAGAAACTGATGGCCGATCTCAGTAAATCGATTGAGCAAGAATACTCGAAGTATAAACGAATGCAGGAGAGCTCCGCTGTGGCATTCAATCTACTCAATTCCGTTGAACAAACTCTCAAGAGGTGATCACGGATGATCGCCAAGATTGGAATTTTTAGGTCTGTTGTTCGGCCTTCGTAACTGCGACTCCACAAACTCACTTTACGGCACGGACCTCGATATCTTTTATAGACACAAGGACTTCTTAGCCGCAACTGTATCATTTACGTACTGTGAACATGTCGGTACGTGACGAAGGAGATCTGGCCCCGCGTTTTGCGAGTCTGCTCTATCCGCATGTAAACCTCACCTGCGAAACGTTTCGACTATGCCACGGTCATGTCATGTGGTATGTCCGGATATACACAGAAAAGAGAAATGTAAGTTGTGTTGCATATACTCAGACCGGCCCATACGGATCAGACCTTGTATCAATCTTACGACGTTCTCTGCTATCCATAGGTACGCCACAATGTTCTAATTTTTTATAGTGGCCATCTCACAACTTGTTTCACAGATGTCAGTACAGGTATACTCTCCAGGCGTGTTCCACAAATCATCGCTGTCTGCGGTGCCATTCAAGAACGACGGTACCGTCTTCGATCTGTGCACACTACGCTCGTAGAAATGGCCATCCTATAAGTTCCCGCAATCTACACTAGCTCTTGCATACAATCTGGATCTTTCACTTTCATTTATATGCAGCTTTTGAAAGAGTGTGTTCCAGTACAGACGTCGAGCCATTCGTCATGATTCGCAGGAGTCGCATATCCGGCTCGACTCGTCTGCAATTAGAAATGCCAGGCATACCATACGTATCTCTAATCGATCGGCATGCGTATGGACGAGAGCTGACGCACCCCTGCAGGCGACTCTGGTCATCAGCTGTACCTCGCATCCTGCACCAGTTTACGGTCTGGCCTACGATCCGCTCTAAGGGAGTAGTACTAGGTTTGCGGAAACCCTCACGGGGGAAATCACTCGGACATCGCTAGAACGAACTTCAATCTCGTGTGTCACGAAACCCGCGAAGGATATTCGAAATTGCGCCGCTTCGACGAATTCGTGTCCGCGCGTTTCCAGCGGTTGGAGAGCGTCGCGATGTTACTGAAGATATCTGTCTGTCTGCAAGGTCCGACAGAGCCAGAGTTAGAACTTCGTGTGAAAGTCGAGATGTTTGATCCAAACGGAGGAGGAAAGTTGACTGTTTACAAGGCCTGAGCTAGGCATGACGTGATTCCCTAGATATCAGACCATACCTAGAGTCACTATTCTATCCCGACATTCACTCACATCTGTAGACCTCTATCGCGCACAACAGATTGGACACCATAGCGTCTGCATTAGTAAACTAGTCATAGCGAATGTAAGTGGGCATTATATCACAAAGTGTTCCTAAGCTGTAGGAGTGTTATGCATATGTGAGGCATAGATCTCGAAAATGATATACGCAAATGCGAAGTCGGGTACGGAATAAAAGTCCTGTAAAGTCCAAAACAGCGATGGTAACCTGCCCATCGAATGAACAAGCTCTAGCGAGCTCGCAATGTCCGAAGTTGTCTCTGCACCTCCCGAATATCTTTCCTGTTCCATTCGCCCCTCCAAGTGTCATGTCCGACGACCCAGGTTTGTGATTCTGTAGAGAACGGTGGCACATTCTCGCTGCCAAGATCCACAGAAAGGCTTCGCCGAGTGCGGTTGATAGGCCGCACGCTTGGCTTCTCCGACTCTGACGACAGGAATGACGAAGCAGAGACGGGAGATATAGGGGAGCCTTTCGAAGTATAGACGAGGTGTGGGGGGATGATCTCGCCCAACGTACGCGTGAGCTTCGCCATTCGCTTGCGCCTAATTTCCGCTGGGGTGGGGAAGTTGGGTGTCGTTGGAGTGAGCACCGGCGTTCCAGTAGGCGTCGGAGTCCCCGGTGTGAGTAGACTGGGTGTTGAAGGAGTGGGTGTTGACGGTGTAGATGGTGTCGCGGAAGAGGGGGATTGGGTATCGACTGTTGTGGGTAGTGGTTCGAGGCGAAGCATAAGGGGACGGAGGTTCTCGATAGCCGAGCGTGATTTAAACGATGACTTGAACTTCATTGAACACTTCTTCTTCAGTGGGGGCATCTCGGCACTTGCTCTGCCAGTGGGCAAAGCGAGCTCGATGACCGAGCTGGTGAACGAATCTGAAGTGTAGATCAATTCTGGTGAATCAGGGAGGGAGCAGATAGATGCCTGGCGCCTCGATCGCTTCAGGTCAGAGAACGGGGTGGATGATCGACTACTCGACGCAGAGGAGCATGGCTCCTTCGCGGAAAGTGGGGTGGCAATGACATATTGCACATCTTCTTCCGCTACTAGGGGAGCAGTTCCTAGGACTGCTTCCAACTTCCTTGCAGACCGCACGAGACGACGACGCTGGCATTTATTCAAGAGATTAGATGTTGGCGGAGGAGTAGAGTATGAAGGTATCTCTATGGTCGATTTGCTCTCCATCAAGTCTCAGATGCGATGGTATTACAGGCCTATAGTACAACGAAGTCAGGGAGGAACAGAGGTGGCGGGAGAGGGTGGCCGCACCGTAGAGAAAGCATGAGGGAGACCACGAGTTGCAAGGCCGTACTGATATAAGGCGGCCATGACAGCCGTTGATGAGAGGGCCATCGCACTACCTATAGACCGAATCGCGCCGTAACCTCGCGATAAAACAGGTAAGGCACTGTGTCGCGGCGAGAACGCACCACTCGCCCAGGCAGCTGTTGTGCTGTCTTGTCCACGTTGCTAGGTGAACAGGGATACCTTGCCCAGATGACGGCGTTTGCCAGCGGGATGCTGTACCTTCGGCCCACAACGCCTGCCCAAAACGGGGCGGGCATCAGGGAGATTAGGCGCGCGAGTCAAAGCGTACAAGGGCGATCTTGTGCTCCTTCAAGATATCCGGCCGGAGTTGGGGTCATGCGAGCGTAAAGGGTCCAAAGAAGCGGTGCTTGACAAGGTCATCGTTCGAGCTACATTGTTTCGATTCAATTTGAGCAAGCGGTGAGGAGCAAATGGTTGGCACCCGAAGCATTGATGAGGTAGTGCGTCTCGGGAGGTTCTTCGAGCAATAACTTAGCGATCTAGTAGAGTAGGCTATGTATATCTTGAAACACGTTGAGCTGGTTACGAATGTGCAGATGTGTTTGCTTTGATGCGCTTGATATCATGATTATGTCCGTTTTGGTGGCCAACGCCGACACTAAATGATCTAGGTGCACGTGTGTTAACGAGAGAATGGGAGTGAAACTCCTCAGATGCATTGGATTTGATATGATTACACCGCTGCATGACCCCGACTAGCTTGTGATCATTGTGTTTGTGAGCACAGGGAGTATTCTGCAAAATCGGCGCTCAGTACAGGGTCTTGCGAGATCGGAGAAGAAGTAACCTTCACTAGCAGCGGCAAGAACGGACCATGGTGGCAGAGAGAAATACTGTGGAAGTTCCTCCCATATCTTCTTCCGACCGTCCGCATAGTATTTGATGTATACTCTGTTGCAGGTCTGGCAAAAATCGCACTTCTTCAGGCGTGCCTCCATGGTAGAGATGTCATAAATCCAGTTGTTCGGGCTGGCCTTCATCCGCTTGTTCAGCTCTCCCTTGGCCCGGCAGCAGCGTAGCACGTCATGACAGCCGAACACCTCGAGGTTGAAATCAAAGAAATCCGGAAATACGTCTTCTTGGATCTGGCTAGCAAGGTATTGTTGTGCGAGCAGCACGGCTTGCTCATTGGCGGGATCAAGTTCGTGTGTGGCCCCGACAGATCCGCAGCCAACGAGAACGTTGAACGTCTGGCGTAAATAACAATGCAAGAGAACGGTAGGCAGAAGAGAAAATGCGCAACATTGCCGCACAACATTTGCAATCGCGAATATGTTCCGTTCGAAGTGAACATTGAACCTCCGCGAGTCCCACTGCTCTAATGTCGGAGGAAACTGGCGTGATAAAACGGCGAGAGTTCGCTTACGTAGCGAAATAGCACCGTATTTGGTACCGAGGAGTAATATGGATATGAGGTCCTTGACTTCGGCGTCGGTTTTTCCTGTAGGGCGGTAGCTATCAAGTGGCCACTGGGTCAAGTGCTGGATACATAGAGATTCGATACACTCACCTCGGCGTATACATTGCCCTCAGCAACGCACTCAAGTCCAGCCCTGTGTCCTGCATGCGAATGACTGGACAACCCTCGTACATATCTTCTTCGATTTTATTTGCGGTCCGTATGATCCCGTCCAAAGTGAGAGAGTGCTTTCTGAGTATACTGGAGTGAACCCGAAAAAGGGCATCGTCCGCATGGAGAATAAGATCTCCGTTGTCGAACCAGATCTCTTGGGACCTGGCTGTAGAGGTAGAAGAGAATGACATCAGAGCCCTCTTGAATGTATTCCGAAAAGAGAGTGTTGGAATGCCTGCTGGTAGTAGACGAGTGCAGCGTATACGAGTTAAAGATAACAGAATAAGAGTGAGTGGATTCGCTAGTATTTGAGCGAGGTTTAAATAAGATAAATAGATGGTGGGGTCTTGGGACAAGTTTCGCTGGCCACACCGCGCGCAAGTGGGATGATATCACGTGACTTTCGGGCGCCTGGGCAGGAAGTTGGAGGTTGGAGGTAGTCGTATAACGCGACTGTGGTTTGATGGTGAAGGCGTTCGGCAAGTAAATATGATTATAAGACTTCACAATTGCCACCGGGGTGTACTGACCCATCGGGCCCTGCGCTTAGAGAGGTTTTACTACGTTCAAATTGCTGATCACCATGGTACTCACATAGNAGAGAAAGGAGTACTACATACCTTCGTGTCCGGGGGAAGTGAGCTAGAGAGCCCCGGAGACGAAGGACGGTAACTATATGTGAAACGGTCGTGGGAAAATGGGTAGGGATCGGCGGGATATAACTACGTATGGAAAGGAGGTGGCAAGAGGCGGGATTCTACATAGGGAATGATGGTTCGGTATTACTATATATGGGAAACGAGGCGCTGTAACCGTACCACGGTTACACTCTTCCCCATCCAAAAAAATTTAGAGCACCCCTCTAAGCCTCGAGACCGTTCTCCTGCAAGAAGATGTCAA
>JAAIFI010000457.1:0-19743 GCA_011032875.1 Phlebia tremellosa | reverse complement strand
GGCTGCCCGCGCTCAGACGCATGGGGAGGAGGCTGGATGCAGTCGGGAATCGGGAATTAAGCATCTATCGAGCGCCAATCGTCCGTCGGGATATGGACAGATCTGGAATTTCGTCGGGAACTTAAATTCATCACCAGCCACTCTCGAGTCTGAACCGCCACTACGATTCACCGATAATGCGCGTATTGCAACTCGTTTACAAAGACCAACCGTGAGCTGGCAGTCAGTCGGACATCCTGATCCCTTCCTCGCTGCATGACGCGAAAAGGGATGCTATAGACGTGTTGGTAAGTTTTTTCACAAGTTTCAAACTATATGATCTTGATTCTCAAGACGCCATTGTGTTCCGAAGGAGGCTGATACAGGTCACTAGGCCTCACTAGCTGATAGTATACGGGATGCAGCGGGAACACTGAGAGCCTGTGGCGTGCATCTCAGACGCCAACTTACGGCCTACATTATAGAGAGGGCGTAAAGCGATTGTGTCAAACTCGTGACGAGGAGATGTGTCTCAAGGGCCGGATGCGACAGGTGACCGGCCCCGTTCAACGTAAAGAACATAGACAAAAGGGTGAGCATTCCTCGTCTGGACTCTGCGCTCCGTCGACCAAGCTTACTAGAAGGCAAAGTCGCATCACCACCCCCGAGTCGGGCGGTGCACCCATAATCATCCGCAGTGATGACATCTTCATTGTTTCCGATACTTTGGATTGTGGATCTACGGCCATCACTGAAAATCCCAGTTGATCAGCGCTAGGCTCTGTGAATTTTCTTGCTCGCTGAGTCCAACGTAAAGCCAATGTGTCTATGATGAACGGAAAAGTTGCCTCACTAAATGTCGGTCAGACCAGTTCAACGTCCTCACAAATTCCAAATCCTGCTTTCCAGCAGAGGTTAAAAGATGTAGGCATCAATCACTGTATGTCACGCATATCCTCTCAAGCTTACCGCGCTTGTGATGCGTTTTACATCTATCATGATACTAGTCTAAGGACTCTCACTTGCTTTGTATCGCCGCATTCCCTGACGACCTGAACTCCGTTATCAGCCTTGCGGGCACCAGCCGGACCTCCATCTATCACCGACGATATAGGCAGCCTAGTCGCAGCGCTTGGATAATACTTTCTACAACTTTCCTGTTGGGTCATAGCGCGGCGTATGACTACTGAACGTACGTATCATAAATAGGCTGCCCAGATACCACTCTCTCTGATCTCCTCTCTCCCTCGCGGAACTCGAAATGTCTCAGTCTACGTCCGACTCAGAAATTATCGCCGCATATCAGGAGGGGTCAGTCATATTCACTTACATGAAGGCTTTGAACCCGTTGCTGACTTGTCCATCCGCAACTATAGTATAGTGACCAACTATCTCATATATGCCACTACCAGTGAGGGACATCTTTTTATGAGATACCTATAGTGTGTTGAAACTGGCTTATCGACAGCTCTCGTGGCGTACGAGTACATCTTGACTCTGAGACAGGAAAAATTGCTCGTATGGCGACGAAAATGGACAGGATCAACGTGGCTTTTCATCGCAAACCGCTATTGCATGGTGTTCGCGGCGGTGTCGCAAACAGCGCCGTATACATACACAGTGAGTCTGTGCCTCTATTTATCGACCAAGAGATCTGACTAATTGTATTTCAGACGTACGTGATCTATTGTCGGAGAATGCCCTTCACTGACACATCCTTTCAGCTGTCATAACATAGTCGTCACAGTGCTGTTCGACTTGATAGCACTGCTGCCTTATGTGGTTACTGCTCGTAAGTCGTTCTCTTGATTTCATGGAACTGGCTCTGATGACTCCAGTCTTTACTGCCCTCCGAGTGTATGCACTTTGCGACCGCAATACATTGATCTCGGCTATTGTTCTTCTGCTGAGCTTAGCACCGGTCATAACTGACTCGGTAAGGTGACTCACTCCAAATCTTTGAACCTCGACGTTCAAGTGGTTTTTATGGCACAGTACACCTTCAGCAAGCAGTCGCTCTATTTCGTGGACGATCAAATATTGGGCGCCTATTGCGGCTATACCCTGAATATGTCTGATTCGGCTAGTTTCTAGTGAGTATCATCTGTGTGCTACACTCTGTCCGACCAATTAAACTGCTGCTCTAGTGGTGAGACATCTGTTCTATGTGCCCGATGCCTTTAGGCTGAAAAGTCCCAGTTGCGCTGGCTACTCGCCTTCCTTTGATTGTCGCAGAACTCATTGTGGTGGTGGCGACCTGGGTCCGCACGTTCCGTCACACGAAAGAAGCATCCCAACTCGGGGCTAATATGAGTCTTAGTGCAACTCTTCTTCGAGATGGTAAGGAACTCACTCAATGCTGCGACGTCCACTTATATGAACTCCACAGGCAGTTTGTACTTCATGTAAGCATCGCGTGTCAGGGTTAACTGTTGCCTTGTTGATCCAAACATTAGCGCACTGCTTGTCATGAACGTTGCGCAAGTTTTGTTCAGGGACATCGTACGTTTGTATACTCCTGAGCTTATAGCACCTTTTCACCACTCTTGACAGCCTGCGCTCCAGACTGCTGACCCCATCGGTGAAGTGATTCAAGTGTATGTCATAGTATTTGCATGCCAATCGAACAGTGAATACTTAAAATTCGACATCCCACAGGATGCAGCCAATCCTTATCTCCCGCTTCCTCATCAATCTACGCGAAGCTGGCACGCCAAACATGACCGACATGCCTCGCTTGTCCAGATTCACAGTCCCAAACTTTCAGGTCCCGGCGATACAGACTATAGTCGGAAATATGGGCGAACCTCTTGAACATGGTCCAAGAAATAACGAAGTAGAAGATACAGATACTACGCGGGGCGTGTCTCTTGACATCATCGCGAACGCGAACGAAGGCCTGGAAAGGCCGTCAGCGGGGATTACAGCGACTGCCACGGGTTCATTTGTGTTGTTACACCGATAGATAATATTTAACAGGTTGGATTCGTGTGTAAACGATTGCTAAAGCGGATCATACATACCAGCAGGAGTCGGAACAAGTACTACTTGTCGGTGTCTGCCCATGAACGCCACCAGGTTGTATACGTCTGTTTGGCCGCCTTGACGACGGCGCGCCTGAGGACCTGACCTCAACTCATAACTTCGGAAGACTTTCATGTTTTGCAGCACAGGCGTCCAGAGGTTGATATTCTACAGCGTGTTTTACGTGTAAAGTGTCGAACTACGTTCAGGGAGAGCCCTCCGGCATGCCCAGTCTGCACGATTTGCCTATAACATTGCTGGCGAGTGTTTTCGCTAGTAGATCCCACCTGCATCGTCGTTCTTTTAGACAGAACTACTACTGCCATGAAAACGATGCATATTACTTTGATGCACTCTCTGTGTGTAGGTACTCTTGGAGTTAGCCTAGCCCTCCAAATTCAGAAGACGTTGGTCTGGTCAAGGGTCAAGATCTTCCGCACGTTTTGGACGCAGGGGCTAGGAGCTTCCGCTTTCGGTGAGTAGTACTTAAGACCAGCCCGTTCGTTGTTTCATGCCCTCCACACCTTCGTCTTCACCATCTCCAGATCCCTTCGATGGCTGCTCACATAACTCCGGCCACTTGTACAACCAAACTTACTTCGAAAAAGCACTATGAATATCCACTAGCTCTGAAGGAGATAGTGGTCAAAGTCTCTCATCCTGACCATGATGGGCAAGTGGCAACGTTGGATGCCTTGCTCATCAACCGCTTCAAATTGATGGACGATTTCTTATCCGTAATGGACGAGGAGTCCGACGAATTACAGAAGTTCGCGTTTGGCGTGTTCGACATGGAAGGAAAAATCAAATCTAAATTAGTCGAACATGAGCATCATAAAGGGTCCGGATGTTGGGGACGGGAACTGAATGATGGCATGCTTATCTACGTCTCTACAATTCATGTTGAACCAGAGGTGCGTGCTAAGACACCTTCTCATCCTTTCGAATCCACCGTCGTACTAATGGAGGTCATATCATATTATAGTTCCGTCGCAGAGGTTTTGGGACCCTCGTCCTACAGCAACTGATGACATCGAAATTTGTTCGACCGAAGGACTTTCTGGCAGCCTGGCCTACCAACGTCGGGCGGATCGATACAGCCGCGGAGAGAATAGCTATGCACGATGGAGTAGTCGCGTTGTTCCGTAGGGTATGTACAATGTTTTGGGTATCCCTCCTGCTCTGAAGCCACAGTCTTAGAACGGCTTCCGCCGGATTGGCCGTACACAATTCTTTGCGTGGTCACCGGATCCAGCTCATCCTTCTCGCTCGCTTGCCGAAGCGGACGATGCTCCTTCTAATGAAGGGCCAGTGCTCGCCGAGACCACAACTATCATTGATGAAAGGGATCCCTTGGGTACTGGCGCCGGGCAACTGAATAACTACCCTCTGCATCACGCCATATTCAATACAGCCTCAGAGTCACCTAATTATGACTTTTTGCCCCCTCAAATGAGCATGCTCATAGGTCAGATTCCACCGGGGCCGCCTCGTCCTCCCATCGAGGAGACTATACAGAAAGCATTCGAAGAAGACCCGCCCTCTGTGAGGAAAAAGGACAGCCACGGTATGACGCCGTTGCACGTTGCCGCCGCGTCTCACAATATCAAGGCTATCCGCGCTCTGCTTAGCCTTCCCGCGTCGGCTGGAGTGCGTGATGACCTCGCGGATCGGCATAACACGGACGGGTCGACGCCATTGGAGGTGTGTGAGACGGACATGGAGAGCACGAAGGCGTTCTCCTTGACCCTGCTCTCTCATTGGAAGGGACATGACTCGAAAGCATTGCAGTGCATGTATGCGTTGAAGATCGCCGCAGGAGAAGATCCATGGACCGAGGCGGATAAAGCGCAGGGCGGCATGGATGGGTTGACAGACCAACAGAAGGAGGATCGCTTTGTCAAGTTGCGGACCTACGGATGTACGTGCGGCGAATGTCTAGACGGATGGTTATCTCCCAGGATGCAGTTTAGGTTGGCATGTACGTTGAAACTGATGGTCTCACTGAGCATCATGCAATGCTGACATGTCGTCGTCTCAGCAAATGCGGAAGAGTTATACGACATGATCGGAGAGGAACCCTTCCCATCTAGGGCGACACCCATGCAATCTGAGATTTTTTTCGAAGGTTCGTCCTGGATGGACAATATTCCCACTGATGTCCGCCCCAACGTCAACAAAACCTGGCACAACGTCTATCAGTCTCTCTTCCTCCATATCAGCAAGATGCTCAAAGGAGAGTCCGGGACGAGTCCCATCATTCCCACTCCTGCTGCCGTCGTTGAGTATGTACAGACGCGCGGTACGCGTACCTCGATTCACATGGCATATCTCTCCCGTGGCGGTAAGATTGAATACGCCCTAGATGCTTTACTCCTCTATGCTCAGGACCGTGGACCTCGCCCGGACGGAGACGGGACTTGGGAGTCGGATTTCGAAGACTGGGGCGGCGAGACGTGTCAAGCCTGGAAGGCTCTTCCAACATGCGAGAATGACAAGAATTTCAGCACAGTGAGAGATAACCTCGGGATTGCCCCACGACAGGAGCGCCTCGGGTATTTTCCAACTGATGAGTCCGATGGGACAGAAAACGAGAACGCCTTGCGGATCATGCGAGCTATGGAGGCGATCCGAAATGGGATGCCCGGGGGTGCATTGAACGACGACGAGGACGATAGTGATGAAGACGACGATGATGATGACGACGACGACGATATGGAAGAGTAAAAGTTAGCGGTGTCAATCTGCAGTCTGGTCAATATTCCAGGTTTTCGCAACCCGACGTAACAGTGTATTAGTACATTTCGAAGCTACTGTAACATGAGGACTTGTCCATTAAATAAAGAAATACGTCGCCATCGAACAAGACTACTACATAATGAACTGGAGATTCGTGTCCTGGACATCAATTGGTGAGCATAAAGACCTTGAAGTCATAATGTAAGGGGACATACGATACGATGAGAACTCGACAACTGAGGCTTCTGGCTGTACTTGCGGTGTAAGATATCCCTACAAAGATATAAACGTGAGTCGTAAGTGGTTGACACACTCTCTGGCGGACCTCCTCACCTAACGGAACGCAAGAGTTCTTGATAAGTCTGCCGTGGATTTTCACGTAGTGATTTCATGAAGGCCTACGAGGTCGAAACATGTCAACTGTGTCACTACTAGAAGAGGCTTCCAGAAAGGCCCACATAGCTCATAGCGCCTGTAGCTACACCGGCTTCGTAGGTGTCTGCGCTTGTCTGGGAATCTTTGCAAGCACTCCAGGATACCTACAGATAGAGATAGGAGTTGAGCAGAAAATTCACCGCACGGAGGTACGTACGACATCGGCAGGTGTAGATTTTTCCAGGATGTGGTCCTTCGTCACTTGGGACTCTTTCACGCGTCCATTGGTGTGATACTAGTGGGTACAATTGAGCATCATTTGATCCTCTGCGTACTAGGCTAGTCACGTACGAGATACGGCAAATCTGATACAAATTGGGACTCAATGATCAAAAATCGAGAACTGATGAGAAGAGACAGGACATACCGAGGACGGAAGCGGAATGACACGACTTTCACATAAGCGTGAGTTTGCATGTCTCTACTAGATGTAGGCAGACACATAGACTTACATCAAACAAGGCCTACAAAAGGTCCAAATCAGCCAACGTATCATCACGGACGTGTAAACCGTACCGTTAGGCGGCATCCAACAGGTAATGGATGGACCTGCCACCAAGATCGTCTTAATTTAACAGTGGTGATTTATATCTCCAGGGATCTTACCATGAGCTTGTGCATTTCCTGGCGTGATGAATCAGTGGGCATATCAAGACAGAAGCAGCTGGACTTACGTCGTCTACTATAATGCCTGTTGTGCGATAATCCATGGGGAAGATCACTGCAAACGAGATATCTTAGCTTGCGACAAGACAATTATATGGACTACTCACCTTCGTCCTTTCCATCTACCTCGTCTCCGTCCGTGTCACTCACCTGATTTCCGTGGCCAGAGACTGAGAAAGTGCGAGAGCATTTGTCAGTATGAACACATTTTAACTCGTCTTACTCCACGTGGTGGAGAATCCCTGCTTACAGAGATGAGAAAACCCTCGAGTATGGGGAGGGAGATCGAGAGGGCTGATGCCGTGATGATAGGGGACAGTGTCGGGACGCTGTCCGCCATGACCTGAATCTACATTGTAGAATCGGTAACTGTCGAATTGACCGATTGCGGCGTCCGTGATAGACACAGATCGGCTCAATGCCAACGACGCTGAGCTACAGGAAGATGGGAAGTAGACTCACAGTGAAAGAAAAGGGCGTCGTGAGGGTGAGCACCGTCGACTAGCCAGTGCATTGCATTCATTATGTTTTGTCTGGTTGGAAGTAATCTCTGATCCGGGGAGTCGTCTGTAAGCAAGACAACGTCGTCGCGCGTGTAACCATAACCTGAGCGTCCACTACTTCAATATATGACTCGAGTTCTGGTCACAGATTGAGCGTACTTAGTAAGAACTTTCGAACGTTCTTTGCATCGTTGATGCAGCCACGCAGCTCTTCACGAGTGCCAAAGTAATTTATCCCGATCTGGGAGATGATGAACGTCAGATGCATAACTATGGTATATGCTGCTGAAGGGCGAATGCACTCACGCAGACAGCCTTTCTCCTTCCGGTGCAACGAGAATACTGAAAGTGGGGCGCATGTTGTGGGGTCTGGGGCACACGAGCGGATCCTATCACGCAACCAATGAGGGTGACTAGAGCAAGAAGAAAAACAACGCCGCCTACGGGATATCTGATTACTCTGATTACTCTGATTACTCTGGTCTATACAGGTCATAAGAACGTCACTCCTGTTACTGTTCTATACGAACTCACTCTGTGCATGACCGGGAGGACGATTATGGTGTCTATGGCGGTGAACATGGTGAACGCTTGTAGTAATTGCACTACGAGGGTCGTTCACTGGTTGCGCCATTGAATATGGGACTGACTCTTGATACGGAGAGAAGGGTACAGTAGCAGGGTAATATGGCGGACTAGGTCCCCCGATCGGTGAGAACGGTGTCGGCTCTATAGGGCTCGCTCTGGAGAGATATCAGTGTCACGTCATCTAGGCGTTGAATAAAATGAACCTACTGGGAAGGATGCGGGCTGACGCTTCACAACGACTACGGTTAACAGTGAACCCGGCACAACATTGAGCGCTATTAGCTTACGGGGGATATGATTGATATGGAGGTTGAGCTACGGGTGTTTCTGCCGTTCCCGGGACGTAAGTCCTTCCACCAAGATCCCACATCATCTTGACTGTATACCTGAGGATAATCTACTAGCGGGAGACGGCGGAGGCTTGCGTGGGCAGGGCTAGTCAGAAGTGACTTTGAGCGGCGAGGCAATGCCTCTAGCTTATAAGCGCAGTTTAGACGCTGCTACAGGTTCTCGCCGACAGAGGCGGAGTGACTGATATCCGCAGACCTGTTAGAATGCAGAGACCGCTGTCCGCACCAGGAGAGCCGACAGCGCCAGGAAAGGGAAGTTTTCAGCGTTTCATCAGTTCAGTGGGAAGATCATCAGACCCAGCCAAGATTGGGCGGCACTCAACAATCTCTTGGGTATTCGTGTGATGATGAGGGAGCTTCGTCGTGGCAAGATGGGGTGGGTAACAAGTGCCTCGGGGGCGCAGTCTGATATCTTCTTACTTCAGAAGACATGACTGAGGTAATAGTGTAGCGATTTTGATAGTCCATTCTGCGATGAAACACCTCTAGCGATATCAATCAGCAAGGAGACTTGAGCATGAGAATGAATGTAGAGAATGAGAAGCTAAGCTAATGATCCCGGCATATTTCTTCCGGCTTTCGCGGTTTGCTCATGTCGTGTAGACATAGTCCCATTGAACTGTTAGGGTTGGAAATACATTTCCAGACGTGGGTGTAATTCCCATCCCGTACGAAGGCTCTGTATTGTATTTATCTAGATGATGCCACAGACAACTTCAATCGGCGTAAACCAAGAACAGGGACTGCTAAGAACGACGATCTGAATTGCAGTATCAAATCACTCACCAATACGAAGATGCACCCTCCCATTTTCATTATGATTAGTGCGCAAGCCAATACACTGTGCAGTCACTGCTTTCGGAGAGCATATCTCCTGGATGACTCACTGAAAGCCAAAAGGTGCGGAAACACAGTTTCCTGCCCAACGTCGAGTCTATAATAAGTCAGATCTATACCACGAGCATCAACACATCGGGTGAGGTCTGCAGGTCCATAAGTGGCAAGGTGAAAGAAAACGTCTGTATCGAAGATACATTTGCCGTACATCGATGTGCCAGAAAGCCTGAACACGGAGTCAAATGGATGGACCGCCACCCCAAGATTAGGCTAGATCAACAGACAGACGTTAGATATACTGTATAATGTTTTGAGTATGCGAATAAACATGATTTGTGGTTCACAAGAGAACGTACATTGCTAAGCCAGGAGGAAGCGCGAAACAATCTGGAAATATCTCTCCTTCTCCTCGAAAAAGGGAGTATGGGAACTGTTCGAAAATTGAGCCCATTTGACCTGCGGGATCTTCTGGAAGAAAGGTTCCATGCAGATGTCCTGTGCCTCGTCGTAACGACCATTGATCAACAAAGTCGGCTGGGCGATTGTGTGTATAGTATCGAGCACGCTCCATCCCCTCAGAGTCCCTAGTGTGTGGAACTCGTCAGGCCCGCACATAATGTTTCCAACAGTCGGTTCCTTCCCGAACTCGTTCAAAGATTTGAGGAACGCGTCGGGCCACGGGACCCTGCATACGTGCTTAGAGAAATACGCCTTCACTGCATCCTCGTATTCCGGATCGTCAAATGTCCCCGCCTCCTGGTGCTTCTTCACCACCGCTTGCACCCCCTCCGGCATCCCCTTCAACAGCGTCTCTGCACTCTGATCCCACAGTGCATTGGATGCAAGGGTATCGGCGAGTATGAGGCGTTTGAGACCTGCAGGATGACGAGTAGAAGCCAAGCGTGAAGCTAGCATGCCACCCCACGAGTGACCGAAAAGCGCGAAATCATGAGCGATACCGAGGTGTTCTACAAGGTTCTCTAGTTCGTCCATGAACAGCTCGTCCGTCCAGAATGCCTCGGGCTTGTCTGGTAAGTGTGTAGACGACCCGCAGCCAAGCTGGTCATACCAGACAAGAGGAATAGAGTAGGTGTTGTACAACTCGTCGTGAGTCGTTAAGTAGTAATGAGGTATTCCAGGGCCGCCATGTAGGAGGACAAGAGGGCGAATACCAGACTTCAAGTCGCCTAGGACCTTGTACCAAGTTTGAAAGGTCTCTTGACCCACGACGAAATCAACGGTGCCTGTGGTCACAGACATGGTGGAGACCGTAATAAAACAGTGGATGCCCTTGGTGAGTACGAGAGCTGAGGACGGTCTGCTGCGTGCGGATGGTCATATCGTCAGGATCAGGTTCTTTATATGTGATAGATGAGTGAAGGATCAAAATGTAGATTGCGCGACGTGCGCTAGTTCGCCGCTCTATGAAAATGTCCAGGACCCCGGACAGTTTCAAGTTCTGCTGCTCGCACGAGTTTTCGTTCACATTACGCTCCGCACTCTCATCACTCTTTCCGACGATAATGGCACACGGTTCATCATCCAGCGATAGTGACGATGAGTCTCCCGAGACTTTGTCCTTCTCCCATTCAAAAGAGGCTGCTCAGGCTCGAGCCGAGGAGTTGCAGAAGTTTCATGCGGGAGAAAAGCAGAAGTTGAAGGAGAAGCGGCGTGAGAGAGATAGAGTATTGAAAGAGAGAAAAGAGCAGGCCAAAGAGCGGGACGCAACGAACGGGAAGGGGAAGACTGAAAAGAAGAAGACCAAGGGTAAAGGAAAGGCCGTGGAGGCTGAGGAGAGCGATGAGGAGTCAGAAGGGGAAGGGGAGGGTGCAAACGCAAAATCGGATCTGGAGCGTAGAATGGAGAAGGCTATGCGGGATGCTCAAGCCGAACACGACGGAGAGATGTCTAGCGACGCAGAGGAGGAGGAAGGAGAAGATTCTGAAGGGAGCGGAGAGGATCACTCAGATTCTGGCGAAGAGGAGGACGAGGATGAAGACGGCCAGCCAGGACCTTCAGAACCTCCTTTGAAAAAACAGAAGACCGTACCGCGCACCGACTACCTCCCAGATCATCTCTTCGCGTCTGCCTTGTCAGAAGCAGCGACACGAACGTCAACATCTGCGAAGGAGAAGACGACGGCACAGAAGACGGCTGCTCAACCAAAATTGAAGAAACGGAAGCGACTGAACCACAAGACGAAAGACGTAGTTGTCGGGTGCGCATATATATTGTCACTATTATGAATTTACGCTGATAATAGGCCCTAGTTCGCGTACTATCCGTACACTTTCTTCCTCTCAAGCGACCCCCGTAATAAGAAAATCTCTTATCCCGCCTCCAGTGTTGACCAAGTTCCTCGACCGCAGTCTCAATCTGCGCGGAGATACAGCCACCGCGAAACTGAAGGGATGGGATCGCAGAGCAGGTTCGTGCATTGTACAAATCTTACGTGTCTGTGTCTTACCCTTATGTACAGCGAACGTTGGTGTCATGAAACGCAATGGGCCAGCTGCTCAATTTGTCAGGGAGTGACCTGCCAGTATCTCCCGTTCAATTAATGTTGTAGTCATTAGCACTTTTACTGACTCGCTTGAATATTTCCTCGAGTATCCCAGTCATATCCCGGGCATATACCCTGAACGAACATCGTGAGCGACAACGGACCATATATTCGATCTACGAAATACAGCGCGAGGTCTACAAGACATGAGACGGGTAGAGATTCATTTCCTATGCTGCATACTAAGTGAGCTGTTGTTACACACTTGATATACAGAAACGGGAACGCAGTCGTGAGCAGTAGCGGGCAAGATAGAGGGAAAACAGGTAGAAATCATCAAAAGCAGTCGTGGATGGTGGTTGGAGCGTGATAGAAGCGTGGAACATCGTGAAGGTCTGCAAGCTGGGTCGTGAACGCGTAAACGTGAACGTAACAAGAAGCACAACAATATGAGAAGGGTCAACTGCTCGCAGCTGAGAGTCAGGATATGAGAGAAGATGAACGAAATTGCTAGATAGAGCGCGATGATAGCTTGAGAAGGCATAGGCATAGCATAGCAAGAGCGGAGCAGCGTGTGTATGATGTGTATGGCTGGTTATTCAGATGGTGGGCACAGCCTTCCGAGCGGGCGTAGGACGACCTTTGGGGCGAGGACGAGAGAGCCTAAGGGACTCTGAGGGCCTTTAAACAAACGTTAGATTATGGTATACCAGGAAGTATGAGATACTTACGTGATAGTTATGTCCTGCCTGATATTCTCCTTGTCGGCAGCCGCATTCTTCCCAGCGCGTTTCTTCCACCCAAGAGCATTCCTCCGTGCACTCGATGTCACCCTCTGTCTGGTATGCCCAAGCACGGGTGCTTTCACCTTTGACTTCTCGAGCTCGACGCTGAAAGGAGAGAACGGTTTGACCTCGATGGCTGGAGCGGCCGAGCACGCGCTGATTTTGGGGTCGATGGAAATCTCCCTGAGAACAGAACTTGAATGTTCCTGAGGAGAGGCAAAAGGTCTGCCGCTAGAGATGTGGGACTTGGAGCGATCAGGCGATATCACGGATCGTGGGCTGCGCAGAGGATATGGGGAGGCCCGAGAAGAGGTTCGGGATCGCACACGGTGAGGACGAAGCTCGGACGAGAGAGGGCCGTACGTCTGCTTTGAGTGATCGAGCATCGCTTGCATGCCTGCTTTGTTCTGCGGCGGTTGAAATGCTGGTGATAGGCAACGTTACAACCGCAACATGTATACAGAAAAATCAACGCTCACTCACATTGCATAGCGAATATCGAGAACGGGGTGTCCGTCCAGATCTTCTTGCTTTCCACGACGGTATCGTGCGCTTCGTCTCGTAAGGCGTAGTACTTGCGCATCGTGACAATACCACGTTCATCGTCCCATTCGCTTATGGAAGCCGTATCAGCATCGACGATATAGACTGAGTCACTCATAGTAGGAGGAGACATAGCCATGAGAAGTGTCGAAGCTTCGGAGGGCTTGTCTGGAGAAGGGCTGCTTGACAATATCATCGATTCCTCCTGAATGGTTTCGTATATGGATGCCCGGGAAGCACGAGCCTGTGAGATACGACGACGATGCCCAGTCCCACGAGCTCTGGCTCTCGTAGTGCGGGCCCTGGCGATTCCGCTGGAAGGCAGTACGTTGGCCGTGAGAAGAGTATTCAAGTGGCCGAGATCAATGCTGGATTGAGAGCCACCGGAAACAGACGAGCCATCCGAGAGCGACAAAGGCGGAGTGTCTGTGCCGGACGTGACAGTGCTTGATCGGGAGCGTGTAGCGGGCCCAGGACGGGAGAACATCCGAGTAGAGTTCACTGTATGGGATCAATACATGAAATGGCGCGGAGATCAACGACTTACATGAGGCCAAAAGCTCCTCTCCTTGCGCCATCAGAGCACTTTCTTCTAGGCTTTGCCGTTCTAGGAGGCCTCTACGCGCTTTGATCATGCGCTCTCCCCCAAACTGGTACGACGACGTCGATGCTATGGACGGCTTAGAAAGGATGACTTTGTCTGGGGATACCTTAGAGCTGCGGTCGAGCTCAGGATGAGATGGTTCCTCGTCTGACTGATCATACTGCGGTATCCTACCGGCAACATGAGACTGCAGGCCAGTGGACTTTCTACCTTGGCAAGGTGACCGTTCGATCGCTGAGTCAACAGACCGTCGGCGAACATGTCCTCCGCATAACATCTAAGAACACTGTCAGACATTGCTTGCTCGAACGTGTATAAACTCACTGAGATCATCGTGTCGTCTTCCTTGGGCACCGTATGTTCACTGGCGAAGCTCATCATGGAGATGGGACGGAATTGGGTAGACCGCAGATTTCTTTCCTGATCAGGCCCCGACATGTCGATCTCGAAGACGTCACCGTTTGAATAAGAAGCCTTGTATTCGGTTTGTTCGAAGAGCGAGTCCACCATAGAAAACCTTGGTTCTCCGTCCATGATAGAGTCGTAAGTCGTGCGTTGACCGCGGTTGGAACTATCGCTGCTGACGCTTTCAGCCGGGGATCCAGATATTGCTGTGAGAGGCATGCCGTAGTCACTATCGAACATCTTGTCGCCTATGCCGGGTCGAGCGAGGTCAACACCAGAGAAGCTGAACATTGAATCCACAGACTGGTCTTGCCGGTGACGGGCCCAACTGGCGCGGCCGCCGTTCACGCCGTGTGCAGCGTAGGAATAGGCGACAGAGCTGATACTGCCACTTGAATCATTCCGACGGTGCCCCCCAAAGCTACGGTTGTAGAGACTGACCGGGGGCGCACCAGAGGCGATTGAGAAGTTGGATTCGTTCCGACGATGACTGCGCCGTTGACCAGGCCCTCGGAAGTAGAAGCTAGAAGCATCGCTGTCAACACGTTTCCGGCAAGGGTCCCGCTTCAGGAAGGAGAATGTGTCATCCACCGACATGGACATGGCCAACGACGCTTCGTCAGTTGACACAGGCCGACCTATACCATACCCGAACGGGTCCAAAGACCCCGGACGAACGACCGCGCCGTAAGACGATACAGAAGCGATGCTGTAGACAGATTCGTGTCGCCCATGGGAGAGGAATGACGTGGCTCCAGGCGGTGGATAGAACGCAGGTCGATTGGGGCCGAATTCAAAGCCACGGCGCACCTCATCGAACGATTCAAAGCCGACGAAGCTCGCCTCAGACGTGTTCCTTGAATGCGACGAGCTCTTTGATATGTCGAATATTTGACGAGCGTGACGCTTAGAGCTGGAATCTGAATCGACCCGGACTCGGGGAACAGGAGGCACATCAGTCGCCTGCGCCATTATTGAGTTGAGCATGGAGGTGTCGTCCTCGCAAGCTTTCGCGTATATAGACTTGAGCACAGAGCTATCCTCTTCGATGAACCACGACTCAGGACGCGGCGAGTTACTGTCGACGGGTGGAATGATGTCCGACAGTGTCAACGGCTTCTCTCTTGACTCCTCGGATACAAGGTCTGGGATCGATGGTCTGCCGCCGAACCTGAAGCTTGTGTTCAACTGTCCGTCAGACTCCTTGGACCGCATCGACCCTGGACTCCGCGCCACGGCACCGTACGGTCTGCAAAAATCCTCACATTCAGCCATCAGATGGTCCAGAGTGTCTGAAGCGCCGGAGTCGCGCAGCGACGAAGGCTCCTGCTCTGACGCAGTGAACGAGATGTTGGGGTCGGAGATACTCTGAGGAACGAGATCCTCTCCTGGAGTGCTACGATGCTCTAGCGGTAGGGACGGGATTGGCGGGATATCATCAGGTTTGAGGAAGCTGTCTGAGAGATGGAAATCTAAGTCGACGCGAGCAGGTGTACGGAATGCATTCTCGAGTTGTTCGACGAAGCTGTGGCGGTCAGATGCACCAGATTCGTGCAGTCTCTGCAACTCGCCTGTGAAGTCGAAAGACTTGCTTGTGTCGTTCTCGGACGGAGAGGCGGGGTTACTGTCCTCGATGTCGGCCTCAGCCTCGTTGGCGTTCTCGTCAAGTACTGTGATACGGAGAACCGGAATGCCATCCTCGTCTTGATCGCTCTCCAGGTCTGGTAGAGGAGCTTCTGGTGGCATCCCAGGTGAAGGTGGCGGCGAATAACGCTCGTCATAAGCCCGCGTGGACTCCTCGTCACTTTGACCAGCCAGAATGTCCTGCAACTCGTCGGGAATGTCAGAGTCAGGATCCTCAGGGTCAAGCTCGGGTTCAGGGCCGCCCAGCGTACCAGTCAAACCGAGGCTCTTGATCGCCTCGATTGGGATGGGTGTGCCACTGTCGCACAGCGCCGACAGGATCGACGCCTTAGAAGCTTGCCGCGTATGACGATGGCCTCTCCTGAAAACTGGACTGGGAGTAGGCGACGGAGGCGCCTGTTCATCGTAGTCCACCTCGTTAGACGCGTCGACTCCAATCTTTGCAGGCTTTGAGCTGGAACCGAATGTTTGCGAGGATGGGTAGCTGGTCTGCCTCACATGTGCTGGCGGCGTTGCGGAGGCTGTGGATATCACAGGAGACACTGGACTTCTGGAGGCGGGACGGAGAGGTTGAAACACAACTGGCGGGTCAATGGCAGGAGCGGGAGTCAGTGTCCTCTTGTGCGTAGGACGGGAAACACTGCCTGTAGGCTTGGCTGGTTTCTTCGGCGATACTTGCCAGTCCAACGCGGACCAAGGCGCGATTTGCTGTCCGATCAGCATCATGCGAGCTTGCTCGGGACGCATAGCTTGCTGTCTGTTCGGAGGAGCGGCCTTGTTGGCTGGCTCTGCTGCCTTGGCCTGAGCCTGAGCTTTGACATAAGTGCGCAACGACGCGAAGGATGATGTGCTGTCGCGTGAATCCAGGCTGCTGAGAGGCGGAGCATCCTTGTCTTTGTTGAACGTGAGCCTCATGCCCCGTGCTTGAGTTGGGCTGTCCTCGCCTGCTCGGCCAATTGATGCGCACGACGGCGACTGCCTCAGGGAAAGCGGCCTAACAGGTGAACCAGCGCTGCTTGCCGGGGTGGCCTCAAGGTCGAGCCAATTGATGAGGTTGGCAAGTTCGTTAGTCGCCGCTGCAGCGTCAGAGACCGAAAGCATAACTGTGATACGTGAAGATCAAAAAGAGAAGTTGAGAAGGAGACAATTCGACTTACCTTCGGCTTCATCCGAGATACCTCTGGGGCGTGTCTTGCTAAGGAGCTGTTCTGACATGGGACGAACGCGCCGCTTGACCTTCTTCATTGGCGTCTCGATCGAATCGTCGTCTGGAGCCTCGTGTCCGTCTGCTGTAGCCTTCTCAATATTCACGATGGGACTTCCCACGTCCGATCCCGGTGAGCTCGTGCGCGAACCAGATTGAATCTCAGGGAAAACCTCAGCAATAGGCGTCCGCCGCCTACCCTCCGAACTGTGTCTGCTCTCGCGCCCCTCCTTCTCGCGTGTAGCCTTCGCTCCAGCCCGCTCCCGGCGCTGCATCGCCTTGACGTCGCGCAGACCGTCCTCGTCCCACCGCACCGACACCACGGAGCTCGACGAAGAGCGCGCAGCACGATACTCAAAGGACGACGTCCCCGACGCTGTCGAAGCGGGTCGGAGGGACGAGCCGCTCGACATGACGGAGCCAGCGGTGATGGTTGAGGACGGGCGGCCGTTGATGTTCATGAGATGAGCGGATTCAATTGAGAGGCGGTTGCCCATGCCGCCAACACTCTTGTTTGTGGCGGCAGGTGCGGCGGAGGGCGTCGGCGCGCGAGGGCTAGGGACGAGAGAAGTCGAAGAGAGGTTACGGATGCTGCTCAGTCGAAGTGTGGATGGAATGGCGAGACCTAGCCGCTTCTTCTTGGCACCGTCGTCAGTTGGAGCTTGTGTACGAAGCAGCATCGGGCTGCTCTGCGGACTCAGTGCACCCGCCTCGAAACTACTCCCCGAATACCTCCCCATCGTCTTGGCTTTGTCTTCCTTCTTGCTCTTCTTTTCTTTCTTCTTTTTCTTGTTTTCTTTCTCCTTCTCTTTTGTCTTCGTTGTCGTAGCTTTCGTGTCGTTCGTAACAGCGTTAGTTGCGTTCGTCAGAGGGTTGCCTTCCTTGTTCTCATCCTTCGCGTTGGCAATGTTCGCCCAGCTCTTCATCCGCGCGATCGAGCGCATTGATCGCATGGCCCGGACGGCTATGGATCCATTGTTGGCTCCGGCTTGCTGCGGTGGAACCGCCAAGAATCCGGGTTCAGGTATGGACAAAAGTGTGGAAGAAGAGCTGAATGTCCCTACGCTTGGACGCGAAGGAGGGTCGTTGAGGAGAATACCTGAATCAAGGGAATTAAAGCGTGCGCGCGTGTCGGATTCAGAGGGCCGCGAAGGATCAGGAGCTTGAAACGGAGTAAGGTCAATCTTCATCCACATATTAGAAGGATGGGTACATACTCTTGGAGCGCAATTTGTCCAAGGACTTCTCCCTCGTACCAAGCGTGAATGTGCCGGTCTTCTCCTTCACGTCCTTCCTGCCTCTTCCTATACTCCACCACTTCGAGCTCTGGTTCTCATCGCCCTTCGGAATCTTCAGCAGACTCCCTTGAGGCTGCTTATCCTTCTGTGCACTTGGGACATTGGTGACTTCACCCAGTGCACCTGTACCCCAGCGCATCCCGTTGAGGCCCATGCGCGATTTCTTCTTCTTGACTACTACAATCTCGCCCAAATCTGGGTCTTCCTGATGGTCGACGTAGATTTCGAAGCCGCCCTTACTAGGAGAGGACCCGACTCGACGAACAACGTCAGAAAAGTCTGCGGTCTTGGGAGCACTAGAGGCAGCAGCCAATTTGGGTTTCGAGCTAAGGAGGCCGAGTTTGGATTTCTTGGGGACGATGCGCTTGTGTGGTGAGGGGTTGGTGCGAGGTGCTAGAGGCGACGGTGCGTAGGGTACAGGAGGGGCCATGTGTGCAAAAGGCGCGACAGAGGAGAGGTCGTTCGAGGTGTTGGCCGACATGGAGGGCGTGGCAGAGATCAGACGGATGGTCGGGACTGGTTGGTGAGGCGTGTCGAGGGTTGATGGGCCTGCACGAGATAGCAAAGGCATCTGTATCTTGACTTGCGTTGATAATGAATTCGAGGACTTGATAAGAATTGAATGTCGTGAGGATATGAAAGCGTTACTGAATCAATATATGAGGGGGTTCGAACGAAGAGATGTAGGGTGCGAGACGATGAGAGCTTGAATTGCGGAAACCGATCGTGATCAATGGTCTATGGCGTGTCGTTCGACTTGGGACGCGTTGCTGTCGTACACGTAGGGACGTTTGGATCGTTAATTGACCTCTTCTTTGTGCTTATCGACTTCAGTTGGCTACAGGTCGCACTGGAAGAGTTGTCACCGCGGTTAAATATTGCATCAGGGTCGTTTCACGCACCGTACACACACATGCAACGGAGCGGACCAACTCCTCCTCCACGCCCCAGACAGCGACCTCGGGGAGATACACCTGGAAGAACCTGTGAACAGGGGATTCTAGAGGTGGTGACGGTCAGAAGTGAGGGAGGAGGGTCGCAAGCTGGGGCGCTTTGCCTGTTGAACATGGGACAAACACGACGCTTTGGCTTTGTGGGTCCACAACTTGCCTTATTTATCAAAAGGCGGTGGCCATGGCCCGCGACTGTGAAGACGCGTAAACTCGTCCCGTGACCGCGTTATACTCCGGAGAACAACATCGCAGGGTTTGTCGCCCATAAGAGGGGATTGGGCGGGGCTAACGTCGAGACAGGTTGCTTCGATACCTTTGGCGAGGCGTTTAGCAACAACGGCGTTGATACAACAACTCTGAACAAGATTGGTCAGTCTCCGAAAGCCACACGATCAGCATACAACTCTGACATTGACATTCAGCAGTGTACGTAAGAGCAGATAACGATGACTCACTTGCGAAATTCTCTGTCACAAGAGTTCTTTTCTACTAGTTGCTTCGCATAATGAAATGAAGATGGGTTGTAGCCATAGCATTGCGCTCCGATACACTATCCGTGCTGGTGGAAGTCGAGACTGAGAATGAGCCGCCGAATTCGGCTCATTTTGGAAAGCGTCGGTGTTCTGGTGTCCCGGGTCTCGCTTGTTGTAACGGATCGGGCTTGTCTCTTTCTTATCGTTGCC
>JAAIFI010000456.1:0-20006 GCA_011032875.1 Phlebia tremellosa | reverse complement strand
CCCGGGGTGGTCGGTTACTTTTGTCGCCCAGTGTACGAGATGCTGTTGTTCCGGGACTTCGATGTAGCCACGTGTTCCTCCGGACATCCAAGCTCGCCGACGAAAACTTCGACGAGACGCGGGGTGACAGTGAATGGACGGGGCTTAACTTGACATCCAAGAAGCTGCAGGAAGGTGGCGGGGAAACCGCATCATCGAGAAGTGTGGAGATAGAGACTTTGCCAGCGTTAGACTCTGAGTATCTTTATGTCTAGGAAATTGAGGGTGCGCACAAACTTGGTGAGATTAATCCATAAAATAGGGGAGATAAATACACCCTGGAAGATGTGAGACGGGGCCCGAACGGCCGTTAGCGCAACGTGCACTGGTCGGGGGGCACGGTGCATGGGCAGCAGGACGTTCCTGTCGGTCAGACATTGCAAAGGCGCCCCATCTGATTCATAATCGATGCACGATAACTGGGCTCCTTCTGAAAGGAGAAGATGGGAGCCGCGTGCCTTGCACGCGAAGGATGAGAAACCTGTTCTCAAAAGAGTATAGGATGCAGAGGAGATTAGGGTCGTCGAGCACCGCTGACGATGTTTTCGGAGGTGTCAGGCACACTGAACGCGTTCTGCGCGTGTGTCAGCGGTGCTGTGCTGAGCGATCTTAGAGATGTGCAAGGCCTAAGAGGGCCTATGAGGGCCGACCGTTGAAGTGCCTGCCAATGATCATCCTCGGTGATAAAAAGCGATCAGAATGACGAATATACAGTGTATCCGCTCAACCAAACGTAGGATTTGAGACCTGGCGCACGCATTGGGTATGCCGTCTTTGACCTTGAGCGACGATGCTGCCGATAAGCAACGATAAGAACTCCTTGCAGCCCCTCGCAAGATAGACATGGCTGACGTACAGCGTGTACAAGAATAGGCACGGGCAGTGTACGAGCAGGAAATAGGCATTATACGAGCTACCCTGGGCGACACTGGGCGACCAATGACGGGGAGGCAGTGGCTGCTGCTGACTGCGGACGGCCCCGCTGAGCACCCCCAACGTTGGAAAGGCAAATAAGTATTTTCGCGGACGTGAAACGAAAAGTTCATGTGAAGGAGGTCTTCGCCCCCGCACGAGGCCCCGCCAGACCCAAGAACGGCTCGCTACCCGTGGGAAAGGGATTCCGCTCACACCTGCAGACGGGCGCTAACGAGAGGGGTAAGCACAGACGCCCATTCTACCATTTATTTCGCGGGCGCTCCGTTTCGATCAATCAGTCCGGCTTGTCTGTGGGAGATCTCGAGGAGACGCGTTGTGCGCTCGTCCAAACCTCTTCCTGCCAACACCTCCAACACTCTATCCTACCCGCCGACATCAAGCGGTCTCACCGTTGGGCAGTGCGCACTCTTAAGCGTAGCCTGCATTCCACTCTGACGCCGTCGCGGCTGCTAGTCCCGAGGTGCGCAGTATTTCCCCCTTCTCTCGACTATCGTTCCTAGACTGAAGACTTCGGCCCTTAGCTGACATGCTCTTTGGCCTATTCCACATTTGCCAGCACAAATCAGGAGGTATATAACGTGGACCATCCCGCCATCATGTTGTCGATGCCAAGTGCGCTGTTGCGCTGGATACGAGCATTTGGGACGATGTTTTTCCATCGGTTTGGCATGTGCGTCCTGACCTCTTCGCTTGCTTGCGCTCTTCTGACCGACGAGCCCCTTTGCCAGACACTGTGCGACACACCAGATCAGAGTGATCTTGATATCGTCTGTGGTCATCACGTCTTTGCTGTACCCCGCCATAGCCATCGCCTCGTCCTCTCAGACACACTTCTTCGCCTTCTCACTCCGAGTGCTTGACGCTTTTCTAACGCCGGACGACATCTCAAGCTACTTTGCACACGAAGACCTGCGCCATCTGTGGGAGGGACACAATGCCTTACGTGTTCGTGAGGACTCAGTCGCGCGTGCCCGCTGTGGCAAGGAAGGTATCATACGCTCAGAGAGAATCTTGATACACTCTATTCCTCAAGACGATAAATGGAGCTCCCTCAATCACGACACTCTCGTTGCGACTCTTAAACTGGAGCAACGTATCGACGACCTACTATCTTCTAGGCAAGTGCCTTGTATACGCACGCCCGACAGGCGATGCTTCTCTCTTAGTCCTCTTGCATTCTGGGACCATGACGAGGCCGCCATGCTCAACGATCCTAACGTACTGGAGACCCTCGGCAGGCCCAGGAATGCCACGGTGTCAGGAATAACCATCACTCCGGACATGGTCTTAGCCGGACGCGGCGATCCCGCTGTCACCGACACGGACATCACGATGTTTTTGGTCCTGACGTACTTCTTCCCGGATGCCGACTGTCTCGCAAACCATGGTCATTTCACTTGGCTGCATATTCTTGAAGAGGCGTCTTCCTCTAGCGGCGACCTCATCATGCAAGCGCAGGAGCCAACTTTGATAGCCCTCGAAGTGCGCGCCTTTCCTTTTCACGCATCAAAAGGCGAATAAGATACTGATTTTCTTGTAGTACGAGAAGAATCTGTCTACGAGCAGCCGAGCAGTCGTCCTATCAGTGTTCACGTACACAGCCTACTTGTTGTTCGTCGTGTACTTCTGGCGATCCATGCGGCGCATGGACACTGTGCATTCTCGTATAGGTCTCGCGTTCACAGGCCTAGTTGAGATCGTGGTCAGTACATTGACCAGCCTGAGTGTATGCGCTCTTGTGGGCTTCCGCGTGACGATGGTCCCCTGGTAAACTATCCGCACACAACATACATAGAGACAATACTGACGTATCTGGGTATAGGGAGATCTTCCCTATTGTAGTTATATTCATTGGCGTCGAGAATATGTTCAGCATCGTACGTACTTTCCATGACGCTTTGCCGCTTGGTACTCAATTTCGTACAGGTTGACGCGGTGGTCAAGACCTCTATCGCCCTCCCCGTGAAGGAGCGTATCGCAGAAGGACTAGGTCGTGCTGGCACGTCCAATACTCTCAAGCTCTGCTCGTATAACTCAGTACTTGGAGTAATCGCGTTCTTCTCAACCGGAGCTGTTCGGCAGTTCTGTGCTTTCGCCATCGTCGTGCTAGTCGCTCACTGGTTTTTGGTGCACACATTCTTTGTGACAGTCCTGTCTATTGATATACAACGTTTAGAGGTGCGCTATCTACTCGTACTACAGGACTCCCCACCATTGACTGTTACGCCTATAGCTTCATGAGCTCCTGCGACAGAATTCGAGTCTTGTACCGTCTCTTACCCCCGAACCGATGAAGACGAGCGGAAAGCAGTCACAAGGCAAATTGGCTCGCGTCATAGACGGAGTGCTCGCTCTTTCGAAAGGCCGAGCTGGCAAGAATATAAGTCTTGTGCTCGTAGGTTATCTATCCCATCGACGCGTTTTCCGCGTATCTAACCTTTCCTACAGTTACTTGCCGTCACTGCAACTCTGTACCACATGACGCAGCCATATTCGGAGATACCTATGGAACCACGCATTCCTTCAACTCGAACTGCTTTCGCACGGCCACCCAAACACGCTGCATCAGGACATGTCTCTCCCGCTACGCAGATCTGGCAGACCCTCAATCCGCTGAACTACGAGCTAGTGCACGTCCGCATCGAGTCGCCATCCATCATCGTCATAGGACAGGACATGGACGCGGAGGAGGATTCAAGCGCGGAAAAGCAGCGTATGGAGTACGAAAAGGCCCAGCGTGCTCGGTGGTCGAGGCTTTGGACCCGTGCCGCACGGCGCTTAGCTTGGCTAATCAAGACGGTCGCAATGCCCACAATTGCAACGACTGGAGTGCTGTACGGCCTGCTTCTATACCTGTTGAAGGATGCAGAACTACTGGAGGCCCAGCGAAATCGTCCCGAACCCGATTCTCCCGCGGTAGACGACAAGATCCCGGCGGTCGAAGATCATATCTCGTTCATGACGCTACCCCGCGCGTTCGCGACCGATGTCGATCTTGTCACTGCGAGCAAGGACGGCAGCATCGTCGGCACGATTGGCCTCAGGAATGAATTCGTCCTGTGGCGGATGAAGACCCAGGCGTGTTCCGTGATCGACACCACAGACGTACTTCTTGGCAGCAGCGGAAGTTCACCCTCAGCCTCTTCTACACTTACTGCGATCGCACTGAATGATCAGGGCACGTATGTGGCTGTGGGCACAGGCTCAGGGGTGATCGCCATTTGGTATATTGGCCAGAACCGCATCCAGCCGCTTCCTCATCTGACGACAGACAACTTCTCGGCCGTTACGCATATCCACTTCGCAATGAGCTCACCTCAAACTGGGCAGTGCACCCCACGCCGCGCATCGCCCTCTTTGTCTTCGAATGGTGATCAGTCCTCGCCGGCGGGGCTTCCCGGGTATGTTTATGCGACCTACGAGAACGGCGCGGTGATTCAATGGACAGTGGGATCATTTGCCGTTCCTACCTACATTAAACCTTCGCGATCTGCATCGGTCATCAAGTCTATGCTGCTGCAGGTTCAGGCTGATGACCGCCTGTTGGTAGGCTTCTCCTTGGAGGACGGAACGCTCGAGCTGTTGGATATCGATCGTCCTGATGTCTTACTTCCTTCAGAGTGCTGCTTTGCTGCTGGAAACCCTGCGGATCCGATAGCGAAAGTGGACGTTTGCAGCGTGGAGCTGGAAGGCGACACACATCTGGTCATTGGCGCGGCAACTCAGGCTGGCGTCGTCTCTCTATGGGATGGGGCCACTGGAGACTGCATGTGTATTCTGGAAGAACCTTATGGAGTCATCACCGATCTTCGCATCACTCCTGTACATCTCAAGACGTGTCCGACTTGTGGGGAATATCCGATGGAGAGCTTCTGTCTATCTTTCTCTGTAGGACAGGTAGTCCTGTTCTACCGATGCTATCTCTCTCTACCAACAAGGAGGTGCGCATGTCCAGCTCAACAACCGAAACTCATCTCCAGTGTCCTCGGCCGACGATCTCGCAGTTCAAGTGTTGCTAGCCTCGCGTCAATGGGAGGCGGCTCAGGTACAATGTCTCCAGCACACTCGCGTTCACGGATCTCGTCGTTCTCGTCTATAAATGTCGACAAGTTCGCTATGTTCCCTGTCTCGGCACATGGCCTACATACGAGGCGACTTACGGAGAAGAAGAGCTTGGAGGCCCTTACTGGGGATTGCGAGGACGGCGATGGACACCAGCCGGTTGGCCCACAGGACATCAGCTCGCCAAACTCGGCGTTCCTCATGCCCGGGAGACAGCGCTCATCACTGTGGGAGAACCTTCTCGTTGTACGCACGGCCGATGCGACGTTCGAGAGAGGCGGGTGGGACGTCGCGAACGACAAAATTGTGGGCATACGCCGAAAGCCACGCATGCCTATGCGCGAGGGGACCCTGGGCCGAGGAAGCAATAAGGGCGGCGGACTGAAGTCAACGCCCAGCGCGCAACTGCGTGCGGAGTCGGCGCGCGGGTTGACAGCCGCGACGCTTGAGCGGTGGGAGCTGTGGACGTTCGACCCGTCCGAGGCGCGTCTGCAGGCGTCTGCACTTGTTTCGCTCGACGAGGAGACCCGTCGGATACAGCAACAGCCACTCACCACCAAGACGAACGGTTCTGCACACATGAATGGCAACGCGAGAGATACGGCGAACGTCCGCGGCGCTGTTTCCGTCAAGCGGCGCGGCGTCGATATGGTGCCACGCCTGCATTTCACACGGGTCTCGCCGTTCCGGAGCTGCCGTTCTGTCTGCGTCGCGGGGTTCGGCAACACCGTCGGCCTGTTCACCTTCAACACTACTGTTTCCGCTGGGAGCAATGGCACGGCGCGGCCGAGGGGATCGATGGAACATATGTACAAGAACGCCAATGGAGGTTAATGATGACGGCGCAGGGATATAATATGCCTCTAGGCATTTCCCGCGTCGTCGTTGCTCTGGCAAGCTTATGATCCCTCTTCCTCGTAACCTGGTTCGTTCCGAGCGGGTTGGGTTACAAACTCTCAATTTCTTCGGGCTCTTGTTGGGTTCCGCTTTTGTCTCCAATTATGTACACGGTTCTCTCTCACATCACCATCACACTTTCTTGCATTGTCGCACTCACACACACACAAACTAGCTCTTAGGCTCAGTTTCTTGCATCTCTCCGAACCCCGCCTTCCGTCACCGGCAGTGTACTCATCATCACTATCATCGTCCTCGCACTCGTCGTCGTCGTTATATTCGCCGACATCGTCACCCCAAGCGACCGTCTCTCGCTTGCCTTCTGTGGATAATACTTGTATCTTAGCTGTGCCAACATAATATACCACTAGATGTACTAAATAGTACGAGTAGTGTGCATGTATATAGACCCGTCAAGTCAAGCTTCCAAAGCTTGAGACTAAATATTCAAATTCCAGGGATATACCTCTTGCACTAACCGTTTTCGAGTCTCATTTCCTGTTGATTAGCGAAGAAGGCATGGCGTATCCGGGCCTAATAAGTTGTTGGCAAGACTCTAGGTGAACAGCCTGAGACAGCCTGCCGAACTTCATTATTTGGCTTTGTTAGGATCGGAAGGTGCGCTATTGCCTAATGTGTTGTACCCAGTTTCCGGGCAGTTTCTAGGGAGTGACAGGTTCCACTCTAAAACACCGTACTTCCATAGCTTCACACCCTCGTTCTCCATTCATCTACCGTACTCCAGGTTTTTTGTCGTCACCGCTGTCTGGCTCTATAAAACTTGAAGCAGGTACCGGTGTCCTCCTTCCAGCGTACATAATATCTCCAGAATATCCCGAGGGTCTTCTAGTTCCCGGGAATTCCTCAGACACTTAGCGCCCGGCTGTCCGGGAGTTCTCAGTGGAGATTTACAATGAACTACAGTAGCAAAGAAGCAACTGCCCACCGTCGATCGATCGTCTTCGATGACGAGTGCGCCACCTCCTCGATCTCCTTCCTCATTCAGTCGGAGGTTATTTTGATCGTCCATCACACTCAGTTGTATATGTCACTGTATATAGAGAGAATGTGACGGACGTTCACTCGCAGTGGTCAGAGATTCCTAGTTTTATTCGAAGCCCGGGGCTGGGATCATGATTTGCAGAACGGGAGTTGATAAATGTATCTACCAATTCAAGTCCTCTACTATGTAGAACTCTACCGATACCTCACACGACACAAACACAGACGCGAAGACACATAAAACACCATAACAACGACCGAAAAGGAGGATACATAGGAGACAGAGACAAAACATCGACAAGACCGGCGGATAGAATAAAAATGCAGAGGTACAATAGTGAGTAGTGAGAATCGAATAGACATGGGGTCTGGAGGTCGGTAGACTGAGCAGCGGTTTTTGTCGTGTACCACATACACCCAGCTAGGCGTGGTGCGCGTGGGTGGGTGAAGAGAGTCCAGAGACCCTTCTATTGAAGTCAGCATCTCGGGCAGACGTTCGTCACTCTAACGTTGACGGTGACTACTACAGCAACGGACGAGTCGGATCGGGGTCCGGGGTCCTGGGGGCGGGCGTATCGAAGAAATGAAGAGACACGAAACGGAGGCGGGAGTGTCGAAGAAGCGGAGAGACACGAGGCGTAGGCGGGATCAGAAGTAAGAATGAGGCTGGTCAAAGTTTTCATCCTCGAGGTGTTATTGCATGATGAGTGGGAAGGTGCATGATAGTCTGTGAGCGGTACCAGGGACTAGGTCGGGTCGGATGGGTGACAGTGTCATAGATGCAAAGGCGCCATGATCCGCTGATAATCCTTCCACACGCCCTGGAACGTCTCCTCGAGCTTCGCCTGCCGCTCTTCCTTGTCGAGCTGCATCAATACCTCCTACAGTCACAGATCAAAGCAATATTGAGCACATGTGTTCACAGCTAGTGAAACAGGGAAGAGGTGAAAGCACGCACAAAGTTAAACCGATACAACCGCTCCTTGACCTGCAGCCGGTACGCCTTCATCTGCAGCGGGTCCTGCTGGTTCAAGTGCCGCATCTGCAGCATCTCCGTCAGCCGATGGAACTGCCGCTATAATTCACCATCACACCAAATTTTATCAGCACACTTGTCACACAAACACATCCGCACTGGGGACGGAAATCAAGGAACAAGACGCACCGCAGCGATCTTCAACTCCACCCTCCACCGCTCCAACCACGCCTTATCCACCGGCGGCCCCATACGCCCCTTCGCCTCCTTCCCTTGACCCTTGTGCCGCCCGTTCCCTGCAGCATGTCCATGCCCGCCCACACTATGCCCATGCCCACCCCCGCCGACGGTATGTACATGCCCACTCCCGCCTGTACTATGCGCGCTCCCGCCGCCGACGGTATGCCCCTCCGCGCCCGCGCCGAACGCCTCGCGCATGAACGCCGCGTGGCCCAGGAGCATGCGCAGGTCGCACCGGTCGCGCAGGTCCTCGAACGCCTCCGCCGGGTCCTCCACCGTGAGCTCCGCGATCTGCGGCTGCGCGCGCACGTAGGCGTAGATCGCGCTGTACAGCGCCGCTGCCGATCATTATTATTGTCAGCATGTGGAAGTCATAGAGGTGGGGATGGAGAGGGAGAGGGAAGAGGGGAGAGAGACGTACAGCCATGCCCCTCGCCCTGGTACGGCAGCAGTATCACGAACTGGCTCAGCCGCATGCGCACCTTCTCCGGGAAGTAGTAGAACGGGAACAGCGACGAGTACCCCACGAGGTGGTACGTCTCGACCCCGCTCCGCCGCCGCCGCTTTTCGTATCTGAGCAAGCGTACATGCGTCAGCGCAGTAGCAAACGGTACAGCAGGTGATATCTACGAGACGACTTACAGAACAGCGAACTCCCACCCCTCCTCCGCCTCGTCCACATACGACCCGCCCTCAATATAGAGCAGGATAAAGAGCTGCATCCGCCGGTGGTACTCCCTGAACCCCGGTGTCGCCCATGTGCACTGCAATTCCACCCGCCAGAGCGTCAGCTTACATCCCAAATCCCGTATCCCACATCCCACAGCCCACTGTTTACGGTGCCAATGGACTAGGGTAGAAAGAAACACGCACATGATACACCTCGAACTCCACCTCCTGCTCCCCGCCATCGTCCTCCCTCTCCCTCTCTCTATCCTTTTCTTTGCCGCGATCACCGGCACCTGCGCTGGAATTCGGCGTAGCGCTCGCGCGATCCCTCAGCACGCGCGTGTAGCTGTGGATCTTCTCGCCGAGCGGGCGGAAGGCGAGCGCGTCGGCCTCGACGGCGGCGGTGAAGGCGGGGAGGGAGGTGTGGTAGCCTGCGAGGCGGGGTGATACGAATCGTTAGCAGATGCAATGAATATCAAATGTAAAGATAAAAGAGATGGATGGGAAGGGAGGGACGTACCAGGCGGGATGAACCGCGCGAGCGAGCCCTCGACGTCGTCCACGGTCGTCGTCGAGGGGAGCTTGTCCGAGTAGGACACCGCGAGGTACGTCGTCAGCGAGCCCGACGCGAGCTTCAGCTGTCGTAGAGAAGAGGGCGCGTCAGTTTTAGTGTTGATCAGCATGCGGTGATTCGAATCGCGAACGAAAGAAAAAGAAAAAGAGAAAGACGGTGAGAAAGGAATGTTCCCGCAACCAAAGGAGAACACGAGCTGAACACTGAGGTCTGCACACTTTCCAAACCGCGCAAGAGTCCAAGCCACGATTCGCCTCCGGTGACCTAGTACGCCCGGCCAATTGCAGTGATTTGCTCTGCCTCGTGCTCTATCACGTCCGGCGACCTATGAGATCGAGAATCGCGAAATGAACACGGAGCAATTGAGAGGCGAGAACCGCAGCTCCTGGCCAGCCCAGGTCCCAGAACCCAGGACACAGTTCGCAAGGATCCGCAAATGTATTCGCCACCGCGCTTCGAGGCCGCGTGCCCTGCTTTCAATTGAACAGGGTAGAGTGAAAGGGGACAGAGTGGCGTGGACAGAGCGGAGATGAGAGTCACAGAGGCGCGTGCGTGCGTGTGGCGAGGCCTGCATGGTACTGAACCTGCAGTGACGCTTATTAACCCGCGTCCGCGCCAGTTGCAAGAGAGAGACGGACCCGCTGTTTGTCGCTGTCGCTTGAAGCTCTATGCACGGGATAGTTTGACGTGCAGTCGACGAAGGGAAGACACGACACGACACGGTTTGGGAGGGTCACAGACCGGCACAAGCAAGGCCAACCGGTGACCATCGAACCTTGAACGCTAACGCTAACGCTAAAGTGTGCCCGTGAAGACCGGCACATCACCGTTAACGTGAACGCTATCGAGCCCCTACACGCGCACGCTGCACCGTGCATTGACGAGTGGCTGGGCAGAATGGGCGGCCTAGCAGATGGCCAATCGTGTGTCGCAAACAGCGGCCGCGGCCCTCCAGATCCCAGGAATGTGTCTGATGTTCCACTGTATCCTCTGTTCCGTGTTGCGCGCCCTTGATATTGGTAGATCAAGCTTCAAACTTTCAGGGTTATGCTTCGAGGGTTGCAGCGGGACGTAGCGCGTGGCATCCCGGCGTCCATTGTATGTTCGTGCATCGTGTGTTGCTTGTCGTTTGCTGAGAACTGGGGTGTGGATAGAGCTCCAAGCGCAGAACTGGGGGTGACACCGACTTCGAACTTCGACTTTGACACCGTGAGGAAGGGGAGGAAAGCGCGTGCATGACGCGTGTGTGCGCGGGCGGCGAAACCCCCGCCGCGACAACTAGCACCCAGCACGAAGCACCGATGTTGTTGCGAGCCCTCCGTTCGAGGAGACGCATACGGGTTGCACGCTTCAAGCGTCGAGAGATTGCACCAACCAGCGTCCGTCAATACGGCGACCAGCGTCCGTCATATCGTCGTGTGCAGGAGACGCAGGGATGACGCGTGTGTGCGGAACACCCATGCACAACTCTCGCGCACTGACAATCGCGCGAAACCTCCTGGACGTGGCAGCCAGTACCGGTGTCCTCCTCTTCGTCCTCGTCCGTGCTTGTCTCCCAAGTAGGTCGCGTTCCTTCGTTCCTCTGTTCTCGCGCCCCATGCAGACTCCCACGCCCACGCACCAGAACCAGCGTACCTTGATGCCTTGATGTTCCTGATGTATAATGGCTCTACGCGCCCCCGTCCAGGCCCTCCAAAGCGCGTGAGACGTGAATGGGAGACGTGCCAACTCCGCGCGCGCGGATCGCCCTGTTGTTCTCCATTCCCCCATTCTCGAGAAAGTGCCATGCAATGTCAATGCCTCCGTCGATATACCCAGTTCCGCGAGCCTCGACTTTGGCCAACGCTATCAGACGCGTGCACCGGTGATGATGAGGGTGCTGATTGGGCCGGAGCTGGTCGTTAATTGGGCCTTCGGAGGGCCTGGGTGATCATGCATGATTGCAAGGCCCCGGATTCGTGATGAAAGGAGGGCCGGGGTGCGTGATTGGGCAGCGTGGGGAAAGGTTAATTGANCGGAGGGCCTGGGTGATCATGCATGATTGCAAGGCCCCGGATTCGTGATGAAAGGAGGGCCGGGGTGCGTGATTGGGCAGCGTGGGGAAAGGTTAATTGAGGGTGACGGGTGACGGGCGGATGGGAATGGGTCGGGCATATGGAATGAGTGGGCGAGGAGGGTGGATTGGTGGTGAGCGAGGAGGGGTGGCTGGGGTGGGGTGCCGGATGAGGGCCAGCGAGTGAGGCGTGAGTGGAAAGGCTAATTGGGGGTGACGGGTGACGGGCGGATGGGAATGGGTCGGGCGGTTGGATGGGAGGGTGGTGGGCGAGGAGGGGTGGCTGGGGTGGGGTGCTGGGGACGAACGAACCAACCAGCGCGTACGGAGGGCATGTACGAGGGGAGCAGCGTGGAGGGATTTAAAACGGGAGGGTAGAGAAGCGACGGGGAGGGAGGTGAGCGGCAAGGAACATGGCAGGGGCGGGCAAGGGAAGGGAGGGGAGGGGAGGGGAGCCAGAGTCCAGGGAGGGAGAGGAGACGGGAGGGCGAGGGAAGAGACACGGTGGAGGCAAGACTTGAGGCGAGGACCCGGCGAGGGAAGGGAACCAGAGACGAGACGAAAGCCAACAACAGGGCAGGGGCGAAGAGCAAACCAAAAAGCAAACAACAGAGAAGGAACACTCACATCGACGACCAAGTCCTTGTACCCATACAATTTTTCGTCCTCCCCATAGATCTACCCAACAGCCACAACCACAAGCGTGAGTGAGTGGGCGAAACATGCGCTTCGACGAAGGAGAGGAGACGCACGGGGTAGGTAAAGGTGGGGTGGAAACCCTCGTAGCACTCATTCGAGGTGAGCGTCGCCTTGTCCTCCTCAGCGCGCACTACACAAGCCAGGGACGTGAGCGGGTATCCTCGGGTTCGACGCGTCGCGTTCTAGGGGACGTACCAAGTGAAATACGAATAGTCTCATTCGCGTCCACAGTCCACTCCTCTGCGTCCAGTGCAGCATTCAGCGCAGATGCAGCCATCCCTCGTCCCCACTAGTACTGTGACTATATATACGCAAGTTATATATAGTACTTTACTGTATCGGTATCGGTATCGGTATCGGTGTGGTAAGGGTAGGAGCAGCGAACGTTCGCCGTTCGCGCGGGTGGATAGAGTTACGAGTCGGAGAGGCGACACGCGAGAGGACGAGATTGGATTGGGGCCACGGGCTCGTTCGAGTAAGTGGTTACGTTAGTCGAGGATACCCAGCTTGACGGTAACGGTACCGGGAAAGTAAGAGCCAAGTCAAGCGAGCCAAGTCAAGCGGGACGAATGGCTGCAGCTTGTCACTCGTCACTCTCGCAGAGTCAATGCACAATGAAAGACTCGCCGTGTGGCCAGTGGGAGGACACGAACACGAACACGATCGAGAACTTTTCCAAGACGGCCTAGGCCTAGGCTCGTCTCATGCGTGACGTCATCCACGCGTCCGCTTTCCCTTTCGTGGACCGGGCCGGGTGGCTGTTCCTGGCCCGCGAGTGAGCTTTCTCACTCTCAGAGCTCAAGCGTTGGAGGAGACTGCGATGGGCGGTGTCGTGCTGAATGTCTACTGGGGTGTTCCGACAAGTGAAAGGGGGCGTTATGTGTGTCGCGCGATCGCCTGGCGTCGCCGCTGGGTCTTTTCCGAGGTTCACGCGCCAGTTGCAGAGCAGACGAAAGGAAAGGTAAATTGTGCTGGTTCACGCCGCAATATGGTGCGGCTCCTGCTTCTCGTCAGTGCTCACTTGTACTGCACGTATCATTGCTCTACTCCGAGTCACCCACTGTCTACACGCAGTAGCCAATGCCAGAGGGGGTTCAGACGCGTCGCCCGTGATGCAGGGGCCACACGGTACATAGCAGCGCATGAGCTTCGACCAAAATCCAAAGACACCGTGTCGCGTTGATTAGTACGGCAGGACGCAAAGCGTGGTGGTTGCGCCATACTGTGACTCGACTCCACTACGTCGGCGGCCCTGGCTCGTAACACGGGTAAGTGCTCCTATGACCTATACTCACCGTATTCAATATCCTTGCCCCACCCATCTACTGTGCAGTGTCTACACGCAGCGGTGAAGACCAGTCTCCAGTCGCAGGCCCCTGGATGCTCTGACGATCGCGCGGCATAATGCATAACGCGTCAAAAGCCGTGCATCGTGCATTATGCCCTCTTACCTCTTGCGCACCCCGGCTGCGCTGCACATAGCACAGTGGGCACAAAACGACGAACGACGCGTGGTCGTGTGCGGTTGGACGCGGTTTCCTCGATTCCAGTGTTCTACCACTCCTTGCTATGATAAATTATTCCCGAACCCCGAATGCCGACTGCCTTCGCTTTGAAGTTTACACTCACGTTGATGTCGAACCAGACCTTGGCTGTCCCTCACGCCCCTCCCGCCACGGCAGCAACGGAATCGTTGGACAGCGGTGGAGCGGTGCTAGTGCAGCTAGCACTGGTCCCGACTCCTGATTGCATACACGGGTTTTCGCCCACAATCGCTGAAAGTGAACTCGCCTCTGTTTCCCAATCGACATGCGTGGGTGCTGGGATTCATACAACTCACATACGCAGACACTATCCTGTTTCAAGTCTTTCCGGGTCGACGTCAAGTGCGTTTTCCACCCAGTACGCACCAGATACTTACTCGATGCCTGCCGCTTTTCTCACATCTGCACGCAGTGGACACGCACATTCGAAGACAATAGCGTGACCAGATTGCAGTCAAGCATCCCACACCCCAACCACCAACCCTTCTCCCTCACACTGAACGACCAACCCCGCCCTGCCCTAGCCGTCACCGTCACCGACGAGATCAGTGATGACACAGTGGTGCTAGTGTCAGTGCAACGCTGTCATCCATTCAAATTGCTACCCTTCATGGCATGCAGTAGGATAGCCGCAAACCACAGCGACTCGGATATCCACGTTCACTTAGACTCGGATATCCACGTTCACTTAGACTTGGATCTCCCGACGCACATGACCCCCAAGCCACACGCCCATCCTCGTGCAGCGACCAATAGGTAGTATCGTCCTCGAGGATGTGAGTGCTTTAGTGCGCCTTTCGTATAGTGTATCAAATCGCTGAAGGATCTGAAAAAGGCTCGCGAATGCTCAGCGTACAGTGCTCAGGTGCGTATCCCGTCTATGGTACTTGATAGACGTTGCCGTGTGTTCACCCTTGTGCAGTTTATCTTCTATGCATCTACCGCCGGAGCCCCAGTGCAAGCGGCGCAGGGCAAACGTCGCCTGCACTGTTTCCAGTACCTTGGCTTACACCTCGCGACCACCCCGCCTTTTTTTCGACATTCTCCACCATTTGCCTGCCACTCCCTAGCAGTGCTCTTTCCTTTCGCTCCTCGACAGACATCAGAGATCCCTGGTGTGCATAATTCAGAGCGAACCTACCCCACTCCCTCGCTGAACTCGCCTCTAGCTTGGGATTTGGCTCTATATCTGTTCTCCCTAGAGTGACCATCTGCGGACGATATCATACCCTAACTCTCGTCGTCATCCACCTTCCAAGCTTCCTCGTTTTCAGCGACAAGACGCCAAGTATCCCGATCGTGCTGAACTCGCTTAGCAATTCGGATCGGTGTTCGTTCTCTGTACAGCAAACGTACTCGGACGATGTTCTGGAGAGTATGGCGTGGGCAATATCGTGGTCAGAGCTACGTCTATGGCCAACACCGGACCCTGGCCCATTCATTCATCAGGACGGCAGTGATTCCAACGCTGTCGACGCCGGAAGGATAATGCTGGCGCTCGTTCGTATAGTCATATTTGAATATAGAGGAACGCACATCGAAGCAACTAGCACTCGCCTCCGGGTTGCCTTGGTCGGTTTTATCGAAGCTTACACTGGCTTGAAATTTTCAGATGCCCATGGCGTCACACCAACTGTGCGATACCCACGTTCATCCAGGTCTCGCGGTGCACATGGTCGCGAACCTTGTGAAATGAACAGGCCAACATTGTCCAATTTCCTCACTGTTGTCGATGACCAGGTTCCTTGCATCATATCTCGGAGCCACTCCACCCTTCCTGGGCCTATCCTCCATCTGTTCACCCAAGCCCAACAGGCTGTTAACAAGCGGTTCTCATCAGCTGCAACGTTCTTCAACGCGCTTGACGTCTACCGCCGCGTTATCGTCTGACCAGGTTATTTCACGTACAGGGACAACACGTGTTCACGCGATCACTCCGTTTCGGTTCCTCTATCTGTTACGCAGTCCCGATGCAATAGAGGATGCGCTTTCGCACCGTCTAAGATGGCAGATTACAGTGACTAGCTATAGGCGAGTGTTTCCCCCTTCGTCACCACATCGTTGCTCTACTCACCCGTTTGTAGGCGGCTACTGCTGGCAGGGACGATATGCACTTTCTCGATACTGGACATACGCAGCTCTCCTCGCATCACGGTGTCCCTAGTATCACGGTGTCGTCTCCCTGTGATAGACGCGTAGCAATGGATGCGCGTTGTCCTTACTGTGTGGCGTGACTGGCTAACATACTGGGAGGATTCAATGCGACACTTTCTCTGGAAGCAGCGTTTCCTTTGCAGCAGATGTCCAGCTACCCTCACGCACCAAACACACGCCATACGGTGACAGGACACAAACCTCAATACAAATTTCAGTCTCCGATCGTCTTCCATTCTCGTGGCAAGTCCTTTTTCTATCTTTGTTACTGCAGGAGATCGCTGGCACGGCTAAACAAGTACCCATACAGCAAACGGATGTTCAGACATACCAAGAAGGGGTGGCACCTCGCCGTCTTTTCCTGCCCACTGCAATTCCAGGAAATCTTAATATGCCTATGGGATGAATCTGTATCGGCTGCGAGGCAACTTCCATGCAATCTCCGTCCGTATGGATGTTTCCTAGTCCCTTGTCTTGCATCAAAGGGCATAGATGATGGATTCACTGAAACCTTGTCTCGTGCCTATATATGTGGGTATCTTGAAGTTTCGCAGTGGCAGAGTTTCGGTTTTGCGTTTGTCTCAGTTTTGCAATGTCGCAAGATGCATTCACTACCACTTCTGAGTTCCAAGCAGCGTAAGTCAATCACCGCTATCTGCGAATGTAATTTGCACGCTGACTTAGCGGTTCTAAAACAGATTGGGGACGAGTTATTTCATCTACGCTATAACAAGTCAAGTCCCTGTGCGGCTCTCATGGTTATCATTTATTAACATTGCATCGTATAGCCCTTACAGGCTACGAGCATATCATTACTTTGAGGGAGGAACAAACTCTCATATGGCAGCGGAAGTGGACTGCGTCCACCTGGCTGTTCCTTGCCAACCGCTACCTGCTGCTAATGTCAGTTATATTGTTCACCTCGCCGTATAACCGACAGGTGAGTGGCGGTCCAAATTTCCAATTCTTCAATGAAAGTGACGGATATGACCATCTAGGCGTAAGGTTTATATTCAGTTCAATTGAACACAAAGTCATTCATATTTTTGTGGACACAGATGCTATGCTATGGTTGCGCCTACGTATGTGATTGCACTTCTGCCATATATTGTCTTTGGAGGTAAGTACGACGTGTTTGTATGCACATTCTATCATTCAAACTTCGTCAGTGTTCTCTGCATTGCGTGTTTATGCGTTATTGGACCGGAATTGGGCAATTTCAATCCTTGTGCTCTCTCTCAATCTGATCCCTCTTGTCACCTTCGTCGTTGGTATCTTCATTGAACACTCAAAAGAATTCCACTGAAAAACATTTGAGCAGCTTGAGTACACTGCGAGTTATACGACCTATGTAGACCATCCGCTTTTGGGCTCGATTTGCAGTTATGATAGCGCTATTTCTGACAAGATTAAAACTAGGTGAGAGATCTCAATTGCCCAAAATGCAAAAACGCTGATATTTTCTATCAGTCGTAGGTTCCAGGCTTCATCTCCATACAGACGGGTTAATTCAAGTTTCTCACGGAAAATGACAGTGAACTTCACAGCTAATGCTGTACCAATTGTTGCAGACGCTGTCGTTGTTTTTGCGACATGGAGCAAGACTGCTCGTCAAGTGAGAGAGGCGTCTCGGCTTGGCATTGTCGGGAGCATCAGTGCAACTCTTCTTCGTGACGGTGAGAGATTTGCTATATATCCCTCTGTTACTGACTACAACGAGTGATGCAGGCACCGCGTACTTCCTGTATGTACAGTGCATATCTTCCTTCACTTTTCCTGGCCATGACTTACTAGGTATGAGTAGGGTCGTTTTGATGATTAATGTAGCAAACATCTTGTGCAGTGGCGTTGTAGGTCTAGCATGCTACTTGATGGGTTGTATTTCAAGATGTCACAAACTTTAGCCGGCGCTGTGGGACCTCGGTCCAGAAGTACAATTCATGCAAACGTACGTAAATGTACGTCTTATACATTGCGTGCTAATCCAATGCAAGTCAGACTGCAGCCCATCCTCGTCTCACGCTTCCTGCTAAACCTGCGCCAAGCTGATTACCCCGAAAGCTCTATACAAACGTCCCGATTTGGTGTGTTTTCGATGCCAATGAACTTTCGTGTCCCCACACTCCAAAGTATCATCGGCAACATGGGCGAGCCTCTTGAGCATGGCGATCGAGAAGACATGGACGAGGACGAGGGTGCAGTGGTCGATACGGATGTTCCCAAGTTGGACGACCTGGATACGATGAGCGGCGAAGGCACTGGTGCAGGACCGTCCGGTATGCACCAATGGGAAGATGGTGGGATCCAGGAGGTACGTCGCTACCGTCCACGCCTGCAACTCGAGCTGTCATCATCGTTTGAAGGTTCTACGCGTAGATGAAGTGTAAAGCGAAACTCGAGTTTGCGGTCTTCTTCCATCTATTTGACCATTGACAATGCATGGTACGTCATTCCACACAACCGTCGTAGCCAGTACCGTGTCATAAATCTAATGGAACACCCACAGATTCGGACCTCTACGTGGTGGAACGTCGATCCTGATTCCTCGAAAGACCTAGACTATCTATCAAGAAATCGTGAACAGGCAGCATAGCTAACACCCCAAATCATCGTAGCTGGAACTATTCCACGTCAGATTATGTATATCAGATTATTTCGCTCCTCGACAGACATCAAAAATACCTGATTTGCACTACCCAGAGCGAACCTCCCTCCCTCGCTGAAACTCACCTCTAGATTTAGAGTTCATATGATCACATGGCATAACGCGTCAAAAGCCGTGCATAGTGCCCTGTTGTCTCGTGCGCACCCTGACACTGCACAAATGCAAAGATATTGAGATTGTCTTCTGCGGTGAGCACTCTTCCCAAACTATTCCCAACTATCTTCGCTTTACACTCATGTTGAACAACAGATCTAGCTTGGTTGTTATTCACGTCACGACAGCATCGATATAGTGGGGCTGCTAGAAGATGGAATGTTGGCATTGCACTTAAAGTGTTATTCTGGCATTCGTTTTTCTTCTAGTGGATTAGACTTAAACCGTGACGATACCCACGTTCATCTAGGTCTCCTTGTGCACATGGTCCACATACCACATGCCGGAACCTTATGAAATGAACAGGCTACTATCCACAAGATTTTTTAGCTGACGTCTCAAATCTGTCCTGCTGTACTGCTGTCCTGGTCCTGCTTTTCCAAGACGCCTCCCGCTAACAGCTCTCCGACCTCCTGCGACCATCATGTGGTTATCGTTCATGAGGCGGGTTGCCGCGCAGTGTGGACCAACTTGAACTTAAATTATTCACACGTTCATACATGGCAAACTTAAAGTATGTAAGAGTCTCGTCCTTTAGACATGCAACACTGTTTTGCTCACCTACCGTAATCACAATATGTCAACAGCTGCACATGATGGCGAGGTATTCTGGCGGTGAGCACGCATCTGCCCTGATAGCAGCCATGTTTTGAACGACAGTGAAATCTGCAGCAGATGTATATGGCACTGCCCTTCGCAGCAAACGCTCAACGTTCAACTCCCGCCCTTTTGAAAGTGTGCTGCTGTACACGTGCGACTCATGCCTCCAGTTGTGTACTTCCACCGCTGAAGTCATTACCGGACGTGTGTCTGCATGGTGCTTTCGCACAGCAAGCATATTTTCAGTCCTGCAGAGAAGAGCTTGCGCTTCGCTGCCTCCGGTGACGGGCGCAATTTCTGGAAATCTTAATATGCCTATGGGGCTTTGGAGTGGTACCGACTACGAGGCGAATTTTCAACTGATCTCCGTCTATGCGATGTTACCCAGTGGTCCAGAGTATTGGATCTACTGCAACAAAGTTGTGTCGTTGCCTATATATCTAGAGGCTCTGAAGCTTCCCAATGGCAAGTCTTCTAGCTTTCGAGTATTCAGTCCCACGATGTCGCAAAGTACAACCACTACAATGATCGCCTCTGAGGTACAAACGGGGTAAGCAAACCATCTATTTTTCTCCAATGTCGAACGCACGCTGATCACGGCCGGTGTACTACAGTTTGGTGCTGAAGTACTTTGAATATGCTTCAACAGGTCAGTCACGTTCACTGTGTACGCCACCCTTGTCATTGACCCTGTGATAAAGCTCTTGCATATTACGAGTATATCCTCACTTGGCGAGAGGAGC
>JAAIFI010000455.1:0-20012 GCA_011032875.1 Phlebia tremellosa | reverse complement strand
GCTTGTATTTAAGGTATCTCAATACATCGCAATATATTGAGACGCCCGAGGACTTTTTCCGACATGTGCAACGCGACCCCGATGATGGGCAGAACTGTGACCTCGATAATAGGCAGACGGCAACACACATTATGTACCTTGGCTCGGTGACTGCGGTGGCTATACGACGTCTGTGTAACATGGCTGCATGCAACTGCTTGACTGCATGACAACTTGGCCTTACAGAATGCGAACTTTCATTATGTTGTGGCTGGCACTACGGGCAATCCACAATGTTAGGACGGCGGACAGCGCTCTGACANATTATGTTGTGGCTGGCACTACGGGCAATCCACAATGTTAGGACGGCGGACAGCGCTCTGACAGCCGGCGGAAAACTAACATTTCAGACTCAGTCCATATACATTTCCTTATGTCTGTAAGATAGAGATTCAATTGAATTTTTGCCATCCGGAAGAGTTGCCTGTTTGACGGCCCGGAAAGTGTCCAATATCAGCCAGAAAGGTGTCTGCTCAGAATCATTTCCCTCGTCGAGACAGGTAGGGTTTCCACGTGCCCGACACTCAACATTTCTGATCATCTGACAGGCTGCCTATGTCTGAAATGTGTCTGGAATGTTAGATGTCAGGCACATGAGAAGGTGACCTTTCGCACCGGAAGAAATGCCCATTAAATGATGTCAGACAAGCTCATTTCTGGCCAGTTTCAAATGCTTTCTGGACTGTCAAACAGGCAATTCTTTCGGATGGCAAAAGTTCAATTGAATCTTTATCCTACAGACATAAGTAAATGTATATGGACTGAGTCTGAAATGTTAGTTTTCCGCCGGCCGTCAGAACGCTGTCCACCGTCCTGACATTGTGAATTGCCCGTAGTGTGGTTGTGACTGGGCCAGCGGCCACAAAATGACTAACCAAAACTTGTGTTCCTAACGCAAGTCCTTCTCAATTCTGTGATAGAAACAAACATAGTTATATTATGTCACAACATTTGGAGCAACTGGAGGTGCTGATGTCTGCAGGTTCATTACGACCCCTATCCTGGCTGATGTTAGTGAATCATATTGAACAACATTAGCCACATGTGCAAATAGACACCTTAAGATCTATGACATCACTACATTAGTAGTGAACATTCTTGACAGATCTTGACAGATGGTTGCAACTTTGTCCTTTTTATTGACTGAAGGTATGTAGAACTTTTCCACCAGTTCTCATATATCGTGGATATGCAGTTTGAACAATAAAGTACAAAAAAGTGTGAGTGTCCATGTACGACTACCGTAAACTAAGTTCAAACCCCGACTGGTCTAACACGTGGCATGTGGCACCAGCTGCCACAACTTCAACTTTGTCATGCCACCTTGGCTGTGCCACACAGCCCAAGACAATACCAAACCTACAGCAACTGACCTGGCTGCCTATCCTTCACGCTCAGCATATCTAAGTTTCTCAAGTTCCAAAGATCCTTTCCAGCTTCCTAACTCCAAGTTGCATGCACCACCTGCTTCTGACCACCATCTCTGCTGGCACTGGCTTGACCGCCACCGGCAACGTGCTTTGGACAAAACTGCTTAATGTGCCTGACCTCTCCGCATACTCAGCAAGCCCAAGGTTCCATACCGCATTCCGGCCCATATTCAAGACTGCTCATGTAACCATTCCCACCAGCTAACCCGCTAGCACCTATGTCTTGATCAGCAAAACCAGAAATGTACCCTCCAAGCGCTCTGCCTGCATGACTCTTGCCGCCATGAAGATTTGTCCTGGCCCTCCCAGATCATCCTTTTCATCTGCCTTTGCCTTGTCGGTCTTGTTCTGATGGCGCACCTCCTCGTTGAGCAGCCGGTTGGTGACCAGCTTGAGCGTCAACTTCTTCAGGAGCGTAGAGTGCAGAGAAATGACAAAAGACCTGTACATATTGTCCAGCCCGTTTGTGAGTGCCAAGATCTTGTCCTCGTCAGTTAGAATCACCCTCATATCCACCAGCTTATGCCCCACACCCCTCACACACTCAACTCAGACTGACATCAGCTCGTCCTCCCCTTTCTTCAGCCTCAACCACCTCTTTTGTATTGCAAGCTGCAACACCAAGCTCTAAACAACATGCATACACCTCAGCTTCTCCCAAACCTCTTTTGGGTCCTTCAACTGCATGTGCTCCAACTGAGAGTTCTCTACCCTCAAAATTATCTCTGCCCTCGCCTGCTGCATCTTGTCCAACTCCTTCACATACTACTTCTCAACCTCCTCCAGCAATGTGTCCTCAGAGGGAGCCTTATTAATGATGATGATCCCGCTGAAACAGTCCTTCTGAATGAGCCACACCTTCATGCGAATGTGCCATATCACATAGTTGGTATCATTCAGAGGAGTGAAGTTGTAGCCTTTTTCTGAATTCATGATACCAGAAAGTGATGAAAAAACAAGCAGAGTGAGCTTTTAGAACAGCAACTAGACTGTTGCCAACCGTAGAGTAAATGTCATAAATATATACCGTTTGTGTAGAATTTTTCTACCAGTTCTTGTATATTGTGAATACACAATTCAAATTGTAAAGTACAAAAGAGTGCAAGTATTTGTGTACAACTATCATAAACTAAGTTTAACCCCAACTAGTCCAACATGTGGCGTGCGACACCAGCCACCACAACTTGAACTCTGTCAAGGTATCAAACACTTACGAGTACTCAATATGCAGTATTTATTAGCTAGCATGCTTTACATGTGTACTGGTACCCCAGGGACCGGTAGGGACTCCTGGTACTCTATGTTACTAATCTAGTCACGTGACACATTCCTCATAATGATGTCATCCTTAGCAATGGCCAGCCCAAGGTCCATTGCCAAGGAGTTCTAGATCTACGGCTAAACTAATCAACTTAAACCCTACATATGACGTCATGAATCTAGTATCCTCTAAACTCTGTCTAGAAACGGTCTAGCTACTCTACTAGTCTAGAGCCTTGGTCTATGATGTATATTCCTAATACGGAATGCCTCTAACCCTACACGAGCTGATAAGACAAGATAAGTGCCACAATCACGTGCCCATTGGTCATGTGACTGATAAGTACTTAGAAAATGCGAATTTGTGACAGTGTCACACTTTGAACCTCAGTGAATAATAATATTGTCTATTGCACATTCATTATTTTTATCTTTTAACTTAGCTACTTGGCTTGCAAGCTGTTCAGAAGAAAGACAGTCATTATTTGGTTCATATATATAGAGAAACAAATTATGTAAAACATTGTGAATCTCCTGTCTTTTTAAATCAGGAGACAGTTTAATGTAGTACAAGTTATTACAGCAGTCTTCAGTTATCAAGTAAGGCTCTATGTATTTGAAAATAAGTTTGTAGGTCAGTTTTCTTAGTGTTAAGAGGCACATACTTTTTTAATATAGTATATTACATAATGTGTTATATAAGCAAGTCTATTCTTCATCTAATATAAATTTTAAACATTATTTCAAAAGAAAGTAATAGAATACATATATGCTTTATAATACTTATAGCAATTTCTATGAATTTTACAGATAATATGGTGTATGTTAAGAGAGAAAATACAATTTCACTAAGAGGATATCAAGAGGTCAGTTTTGAGTGTGTTACACTAAAACAATCAAAATACTGTGAAAATGGTGCTTATATGCTATTTATGCTGGACAGTCTACTCTTTAGACTGTCTATGCCGTTTCTGATCAATCATGCTAAATTACTATCATAGTGACCTACTATGTAATCATTGTGTAACTATCATCATCTCATAATGTTACTGTTAATATGCATATACTAACTATCTGGTAGTTGACTTTGGTATGGTATGAAAGCAGCTGCATTTTAGTTATTTGATATTTCTTATTGTAAAAAGTGCTTATTTACTTCAGGCAGTGCCAACATAAATTATACAGTCAAACATGCCAGTTCACGTTGATTTACATACTACAAGATAAATCAAAATTTAAGCTCTTTGACCTCAATGCCTATCTCAAAACTTCTACTTTTCAATAGGATATGAGCTTTACTGTTCTTCAATTATTCTTGTTATTCCTCTACATACATTGATTGTATTTATTCAATCAACTATCTATCTCTGCTCACTGTCAGTCATCTATACAATCTCTGTGAAGATCAGTAGTCACACAGTAACTACTATTAACTTTTATTCTATATTCAACAATTCTTTTATTTTATTTTATTTCACAACTTTACAATCTTGATCCTCTCGACTGTCATGGCCAACTCTAAACTCTCTGTGCTCAAACTTGCTGAAGACATCTATAGAAATGGACAATTCTGATGGAGACAATGTAGATTGTTGTAAACTTATAGAGGGTAGTAGGATTAGAAGAGAAGGAGTCAGTGTCTAAGGAGAAGAAGACAAAGCAGCAACAGACATGAACAAAGATTGTGTTGTTATTAGATATGTTTCAGCTATCAGTCATTATTGGTCTGAACGACACTTGAGAAATATGAATAGCACTTTGCAATATTTACCATTTTGAGTTAGTAAATTCTATTTTTTCTCTTTGCTATTTCTTTTGCATATACAAGTATAAGATAAAGACTACTCTCAGCTTTATTGCTTACATTCATTATACTGTACATAAACTTTCAAACACTTCTGCTTCAGTTTTCAAAGTTAATCAGATTTTCATAATCATTAATAGATTCAGAGAGAAGTATGTTATAATGGTTACTGCTCTCAACAGTCTAGTCTTTGCTAAGCTAAAGATGTCAAACATTATTATGTATATTACTGACCATAATGTCTAGCTTTAGGGCTTTAAGGTCAAGACCTCTGACAAAGTCATGACACTCACTGCTCATCACATTCACATCAAGGGCCAATCAAAAGAGATCTCATATTGCTTTATGGTTTACTATGCCTATCAGGGCTTTGATCATATTGCTGCTATTTGTTCAGCTATAAACTTGCATGCTTGTATTGCCAAGGTAGATTCTACTTAGTAGAACACCTTTTAGACCAGTATTGCACATTTTGACTATAACAAGAATACTTTAATTTTATTCTAGATTTTTTTAGTAGTTTTGTTTTGTAAATATGCACTTTACGGTAGTGTGTAAAAGGACAAAGCACTTACCCACTTCAATTAGTGCTAGCATAGATTACTAGTCATATGTGCTAGTTTATATTGATTCACATTGATGAGCAAGCTAGACACATGCTACAAAATATGTCAAAAAATTTTGCAAATGTTCAATAGAAACATTATCATGAGTGAAGCGATGTCAAGTAAAGTGCTCAAGTTCAACTTTGCTAGAACTCACTTTCACATCATTCCTCTTCACTATTAATCCATGTCGGCCAGGCCCTCTCGTGCAGAATTTGTCGCGGCCATTATCGTAAAAATCCTGAAGTTGTCGTTATCTCTTTCTCACTGCTTCTCAACTAGGGGGGAACTCATCATCATCAATGACCAGACATTATTACTGAGGCCTTGAAGTAGGCAGAACAACATGACATTTTCACCACGAACCCTAGCTATTTAATCAGGAGCGAGGATTTAGAGGAAGTGGCAGTAGTAGTGGAGGTCAAGGGAGAGGCGAGATCGTCGAGTAGGGCAACAAAAGTGGGCGAGGAGCATCAGATAAAAGAGTTGTGGATAGCAGTAGTGCAGAGGAAGGAAGAGCAACAAAAATTGAAGAAGTTGAGGGGCGTGTACATAAGGATATGGGAGAGCTGTTCAAGTAGAAGTTGAGCACCACCAAATATTGAGGACGCCAAGCTCAATGCTCTGACAACGTCTGGGTAGCTTTGCCAAGGTATCGCTGAGGCTGACACTTTTTCAAGCCCCAATGCCAGCACTGTATAAAACAAAAGGCACACCAAATACTGAGGCACGCCTTTCAAGAAAGCGCTGACAATTCTGAAATGCAACAAGACATTCATGTTAGTTGAAGAATACTGCATACACCTCTATGCACCCTTTGTTATTCCTTTCAAGGACTCACTTATAGTCTAGCCATCATGCTGATTGTGCATATGGATACCTCCAAACTCTCTCTACATTTCATCCATTCACAGTATTCCATTCCATTGAGTTTTGAGGCTTCTACCTATTGTAGATTTAGATACTTAGCCACTAGCGCATTCCTCAGGTGCTTAGTTAGCTAATAAGCGCCCGTGAGACGCAGATACCTTGCAGTCTGAGCCACTATGCAACTCTCAGTTGCTCAACTCAGACTGCAGTGTCTGTATCTTTGAGTGCCCCTGGTTGAGTTCTCTCCCAGTTTTAACAATTCAGAGGGCAACACAGCAGAAGTAACCATATGGCCACAACAGATTTTGGGATAGTTAGAGGCAAATTGGCAATGAGGTATCTAGGAGGCTGAGTAGATAGCCATAGACATAAAATTTTTAACAAATTTTGTGTTACGAACCGAGTCCCTGACGCCCGGAGTCAAACTCATGGACTTAGTCTAGACCGATCATATGACCCATTAGAATCACGTGACCCACTGGCACGTAATTAGATTACTCATTGCTGACTCATATCCCGATTCCCAATCATGTGACATGCTTACTCATTAAAGTACATAACGTAGGACCGATGACTCATGGACTATAACTCCTAGGCTAGGGTTGACTTAGTAGTATAAGTAGTACAGCGGCTTGAGGTAGCAACCTCAAGCTGGTCCACTTGTACAGTACTCGTACTAGACAATAACCAGGAGCTTCTAGCCTTACTCTCTGCGCGTGCCACCAAGCGTTGGCATTGTGACGCTATAGTCTCGACTCACCTTAGCATCGGTGACGTCAGAACCACAACCTAGAGTTACCGCTCAACGTACAGAGCAAGGGAAAGACCTACGGCCAAGAGACCGTAACATTTTGCATATGCTTCTTTTAATCATAAATTCACTCTTCTTTGTATTTAAACTGGTCTCTTCATCATGAAGAGAGCAGCAATCACATATCCACTCTATTGTATACATTTGCATCTCTTAGAGACTCTAAGAAGTCTAACGTTCTCAAAAAGAACTATCTGCAACAAAATTTATACTTGCAGAATCAGTAAATAAGGCTTACACCAAGAAGCTTTGCAGAATTTTTGTTGAGTCTGGACAAAGCGTAAACAGTTTTCTGCAAGTTCTAGGACATCCTCAAATTCTATCGCAATGTTCGATAGTTCTGCTCCTATGCTACACAAGCAATAGTGCTTACTGTCTGCCTACTCTGTCTGCCTGCCTTCTGCTTTTACTTCCCACTCTTAGTCGTCACATACTTCACAATAATTCACACTTTACCATCTCTGACAAAACTAAGACCTTGGACCCTTTTCTGCACCCTTTGGTCACAACTTCTGACCAATTTCTGACCAACTCCATATTTTGTCGCACATATATTTCCCCTACGTACCAGACTATTGCACATGTTTCCCCTTTATTTTGTTGACTTCAGGAGTTACAGTTATCAATATATTGTGAAGTAATTTAGAATTTAAGCTCTTTTACCTCAACAACTACCTAGAAACTCTTATTTTTCAAGACTTTGTCTGTAACTTCATCACTATGGTATCTTTTGGTTGAACTTCTTCTTTATCATAGCAAATCTCATTTTTTTGTAAATTCCATAAAACTTCTTTTATATTGCTTTTGTTCTTCTTCTTTGTAGGTCTTATTATGTCTATTCTCTTGTTCAAGTTCTTACTTCAGCAAGTCTGACTGCTATTAAGCTATTTTTGTCTATACCTATTGCAAGGTTATTTTCATACTCCATATTCGCTAATATATCAAGTAATTCAAAAAGGATACTATGTACAGATAGTAACTATAGACAAGCCTTATTAGCTAATTAACTATACTCATACCGCAAACAAAGCAACCTACAGCACCTTGAAGGTCATTGTAACTTCTGCGAGTCAGCAAGTAACAGAGTTATACTATAATCTCAGATTGCTCTGCAGATATTCAAAATATGCCTTCAAATGAGTCTGCTTCGCCTGTTTCTATCATCCATATTATATTCACACTGTGAAGTAAAGCTGAAAAGAGAAAAAATAAAAGACACTATCAACATGAAGAATGTACCAACATGTATATAAATGCTCGATGCATAAGAAAGAAGTCTCAAAAACATCATCTATAGAATAGAAGCTATAGAGCAAATAAACATGAGATAGTTAGCCTTGCAGATGTAGAAGAGCATAATTCAGCATAGTCTCATAGACTTAATCTGATAGCTATTATCTCGCTTATCTGTATTCTTAAATAATTAGTGTTAAAGATATAGAAAACCCCAAAGTTTAAATTATTGACATGAACAGGAATTGAACCTGCGACCATTCGTACTCTTGACTAGATGCTCTACTACTGAGCTACTAAACTGATGAATTTGTAAAACTTATCAACTGCTTTCATGTTATCTGGATGCTACCTGGACATGACTGAGAACTGAGAATCAGAAGGTCAGATCTGCAAAACTATAACAATAAATATCTACACCTTTTAATTATTGCAGTCTATGCCTATGATATTGAAGTAATGACTAAGGTTTGTATTTTCTGAGACAACTGTAGCAAGATACTCTTAATCTATTCAGGTTAGTCAGCCCTATAAATAAATAATTTTTTCTTGGCATTCAATATATAGGTAAAGCACTTGTTATTAAGACATCAGACCATTAATAGCTAATTGATAGACACAAAGCATGGAGAGTTTTTACTCCTTTGGCAGAAAAAATATCATTCAAAATAATCTCAATATGTCTACAATCAGACCTATATGTTTTTTTTTTAAAAAAAAGGCATTGTTCTTTGCTAGATAACTTTAGGCAATAATTATTGTTAAAAAAATGTGATTTAGGCAGTGTTAAAACTAGAAGAGAACTCGACTAGGGACACTCAAAGATACAGACACTGTAGCATGAGTTAAGCAACTGAGTTGCATGAAGGCTCAGACTGCAAGGTATCCGCATCTCACGGGCGCTTATTAGCTAACAAGCGCCCGGGAAATGCGCTAGTGGCTAAGTATCTAAATCTACAATAGGTAGAAGCCTCAAAACTCAACAGAATGGCATACTGTGAATGAATGAAATGTAGAGGGAGTTTAGAGGTGTCCATATGCACAATCTGAATAATGGCTAGACTAAAAGTGAGTCCTTGAAAGGGATAACAAACCTGCATAGAAGTGTATGCAGTATTCTTCAACTAACAGATAACACAGTCACTCTCAACGAGAGCAGCAATACGTGGAGTACGTCTATGGCAGAAGATGGTGATGTGGTGGCCGGCGACTCAGCAGATGGTGTCGAGACAGCTCCATTGTCACCAGCAGTGTTGCTGGTTGCCGCAGACCCTTCTCCCTTACTCTCTTCCAGACCGTCAGGCTTGCTGTCTGCGATAGCGGCGTCTGACGAGCTCTGGTTTCCCTGCTCCTCCCTCTCCACCATTGTGTCCTCGAAATGTGACTTCTGCTAGTCTTTGAGCTGCGCAGCGGTCAGTTTCCGGAAAGTGGTAGCACCTGTTGCCCATGACTGAAAAATTACGTCGACCTCTTGACGTGTCTTCAATTTGCTCGGTGGGACAAAGGGAAGCGATGGCCACTTGTTGATGACAATGGCATATTTGTCGGTCAAACGATTGTCAAACAACGCGTAGCTCATCGTGATATCGCCGATACTGATAATTTCCTCTGTAAGGATGATTAGCATGAGAGGCGGTAAAAAATGTATGAGACTTACTAAGTTTGTTCAATATGAGTGCCGCAGTCTGGCTCTTCTTCTCCAACAGTGCTTGAACATAATTCTTCTTCACGCCTACAGAGCGTCAGTAATGGCAACAGCGATAGAGACGATAAACGTACCTTTGGCACCAGAAAGGCACTAGGCTTCCATGGTGGTGCCGATGTCTACCATCGGCATCTTGTACGTTGTGTTGAAGAAGTCGGCCACGCGATCGGACATGTGGAAGTGGTAAGGTTGCTGGTAGTGCTTGATGTCGCTGCGAACAGCGAACAAGGCGCACTCGGTCTTCGTTCAATATCAAAGGTGTTCGAGCTAAGAAATAGTTAGCGTACGTTTGGGTCTCAATAAACAGCATACTCACTTTGCGCTGCACGCCCTCCAATGTGCGACAGACATCTCTCAAGGTAGTGAGGGGGAGCTGCCTGTGCCGGTACTTCTTGTCTAGGCGGTGCTCTTCCAGCTCCTCCATGAGATCCTCCGTTGCCACGACTTGCTCCTCTGGGGTCATGGTGTTCCATTTCGCTTGAATCTGCAGTAGGATGGCTTTGTCTGTGATCTTGTACCGGAGGGTGCCTTCAGAGAGTTCTGAGGGAGTGTGAATTAGTCAAAAATACAGCTTACTTGTTAACAAAAACTTACCGTCATTGAGCTTCTTGCACTCATGCCACGAGAACACGATCCACTGATTCTTCTTGCGTGTGAAAGTAACAACAGTCTTGCTCGCCATAATCGACTGGTGGATGCAGTCGAGAGAACAGGTTGGGAAACGCTCGTGGCCTTCGAGCGCCATATCGCCGATCTGCGCTCGTACACTGCCGAGCCACTCAGTATAGTCCCTCGCCGCCACCTCGCGTCGCGCCTTCTCTGCCTTCCTCTCTGCAGGGAGGAGTTTTCAACATTTGTATTGAGTGCGCCATGGCTTCGCTGCTTTGGCAACGGTGGTAGGATCACGAGTGGTTGGGCCGTGTCTAGTCATGTTAGCGATGTAGAAGGAGCTGAGAGCCATGAGGCATCTACGTATACAGGGAGTTGTTGAGGATGCGCTCTTAGCTTTCAGGGGGTATTGAGCTAAGAAATCAACCGTGCGAAGCTCCCCTCCTTTACTATTTAACGCATAAAATCACGTGTGGCATATGTGTTTCATAATGCATAGTATAACATAACATAAATTGACATCAAAGTGTTAGGGTCATAGTGATGGCATGGTAACAAACTGGTATACAAGCAAGAAAAGAAATCCAAATACACGGCGCAGAAAGCATGACACAGCAGGATGGCCAACTGTAAGTGACCACGACGATAGTGAGGGCAAGGGTGAGGACAACGAGGACGGGCACAGAGACGATGGCGAGCGCGAGTGCTGATATGTTGACGGCGGCAGCGATAGCGCGACAAATCTGATTATCGACGGACCTTCAGTAAAACCTGACTGCAGGCACGTACGCTGCCGAGACTGTCATAGGGTGCCCTGGAGGGTCGGCATTGCCCCAGATCCACTCGACGACAGACTGAGCCATTGAACATCCCACCAGCACATCCGTGAACAGGCTCATATCACTAGCAGAGAGCATGTACGTGTTGTAGATGAAGCGTATGTCCTCTGCCTGCATATCATGTGCGATGAGGTACAAGTCGATGATGAGGCCCAATGATGAGATGCGAACATCAGAGCCCTCGTCATAGTCAACAGAGCAGATGATTCTGCCGGTAATGTTGCGAAGGTACCGTGCAACGATGTACAGTTTGTCTCGAGTGGAAGACCGTTTGGGTGACGGGTGCCGCGTACTGTCAGACCGTGTCGTCGTCGTCGTTGGGATGACAGCATTGCGTATATCTAGGTCAGAAACTACTTGTATCATTAGCGGGGACACATAAAGCGTCTTCACAAAACTTACGTTGAGTAATGAGATCCTTGTGGAAGAGCTCGTGATAAGACAGAGGCCTACTAACTACGGTTTGCAGTCAGCGAACATTGATTATGTTGAAGTAAGGATGCAAACTTACCTGGTGCAAATGGGCCTCGCCTTTTGCATTGAGAAGTGGGAGTACGGGGGGGCTGTGTGGCCAACTGTGAACGTGATACCCTCATCGGTGTTGCACTTGAGGCAGAGGTCCTGTGAGATGACTTAGATGGTGACGCAAAACGCTGCAATGATGATGACAATTTCTGCCTTGCAGATGATGACAATTTCCTGCCCGCGGAAGAGGAGGTTGAAGATGAAGACAACAGTTTCTGCATGGCTGTAACGCGTCGAGAGTCAGACATAGTGTGGAGCAGAGAATAAGACGTGGAGGTACAATATCGATGATGAAAGTCGAGCTCAAGTTGTGCTGACGCCCATATCAGCAAAGCCGATTGAAATGCATGTATTGGATCGAGTCCGATCGACACTCATTCCTCCCAATGAAACACAATCAAACTCGCGAACTGTACACGCAATGAACTTTAGAGCATGATTAGACAATTTGAAGACTACAGAAACAATTTGACGGTAGTGCCGTGAGTGCTAATGAGTATGTACAATACAGAGTAGCCTTGAGCAGTTATAACGCATGCACCAGATGCGACATTCACAATCACATTACAGAAAACATTCAGACTTGTGAACTGTATATAGAATCAATCTTGGAATATGAATAGAGAATTTGAAGGCAACAGAAGGGAGTTGACCATGGTGCCATGAGTGATAATGAGAATGTACAACGTACAATGTACTCAAGTGGTTCTTTACCTACATCTTCGCACATCATTGGTCAGCTGTCTGGCGGGCGTACGTTGCAAGACAATCATTCATTCTACGTCTACTGTACATCACTGACATAGCTTATAATGATATCTATTTGTACTAATCTGTCCTGTCTTTCCAAATTGTCATTGTCGTCGTCATCTTCATCGTCAGGGTGGGCCGGCAGGGAAGTTGATGTAACGTCTTGAGGCCGATGACCACCTTGTACAGAATGTGAGGGGGTAACATCTTGAGGCTGACAATCATCCTGCGAAGGGGATGATGGTGGTAGAGCACAACCAACGCGACACTCTGAAGATGGGATTCTGGAGAAGCCAGGCACATTGGTGAATCTTGGCCATCACGTACGCATTAATATTGCGGCGTCGTGTCCACTGTTCGTCAACAACACCATACAACGGGCTCATGACATCATGAAGAGCAGATAGGACGCAAAGCATATCCTCCTCCTCATCGACGATGGACGTGTGCAGTCAGCAAATCTCAACGTTGCAGCGTTCAATTTCTTCACACGCACGCTTCACGCACTGCCTCTGCTGCATAAAAAGCCGGACAGCCGACCGTGTCCAGGGTTTCTCCAAAATCTGCTGACAAGTTTCTCGAAGGAGCGTGAACTCCTTCAAGAAACCGTATTGAAACACCTTTGCCCAATCGACTGATGGACGGCCGATGGCAGATGCGGCGGCATTGTACTTATTGACAGCGTTTTGAATGGCCTTGGACCTCGTCTGCAGCGACTTTGCGAGATGTGTACGCATTTGGTAACCTAAACACCATTAGTATTGTAGATCTCTGTGAGACTGTGATCACATACCTGTTTCTGCGATGTTGAGCTTCTGGAGCTCACATAGACGTTGGACCACCAACTTCTGCAGGTGATCGAGAGTCCGCTGGTACGTGCGCGTGCGTGAAGACTGGAGGGTCGTGATGTACTGGGGATCATTAGGCTCCCATTGTCGCTGTATTCCCAAGAAAACCTCTAACACGATTATCCTAATCTTGAGGGAATCGACGCGATCAGCGAGAAATCGCTGATCGGTCTCGAGCCGCTGCATCAGCGACGCATCTTTGTCGTATGTGAGCGCAACACCAGGCTGATAGTTGTAGGGGGTGCTGTTCAAGAACCTGCCCTCGGCTTTATTGAAGAGGTCTCTGCCAACAGCGTGAGTGAGACCTAAAAGTGCAAACTTTACGGACACTTACGTTGTTATGCGCAGATCCTGCAAGAGCTCTACGTAGGCAGCCACACAAACGTCCCCAACATCTTCACATCTGATTGTGAGGAGGTAGTTTCACTCCTCGATCTCCCACGCGTCCAGATCGCTGTCAGAGATGATTAGCATTGTCTTCGTGTGCTCGACCGCGGTGCCTTCGTTGCTGATGATGTCAAGGGCTTGAATGTAGTTATGGTATATCATTGATGCAGCACTGATATACTTATCTTTGTCCCACTGATTGAAGTATATGTTGATGAAGACGCGTCGATGGAATTTTGACATGTATCTGATAATTGATGCAAGATCATTCGAGCCGCTGAAGATACGCTCCATGTCTTCCAGATCAGCGATGTCAATACCTTTGATGACGTTGGGATGGTGAATGGCTTGGCAGGCAAAATTGTGGGAGTATCTGTGGAAGGCGTTGACACAGATCGTTGAGTTCTTCTTTTTGAAATCCTCTGCGAGTGAGCTGCCGAGAACGGTGGCGGGGAAGCTGCAGCCTATATCGTACGTGCTGCAAGTGTCATTGCCGATGACTTTGAGAACCTTGCTTACGGTGACTAGCAGATACTTTGCACTACAGAACTTTCAGTAGATCATCAACAGAGGAAAATGAGAGCACTTACAGTTCACCGCTTTTCACTATGTCGATGATCCATAAAATGATCCCATGACGGCATGCAGAGGCAAATATTCCCGACTCGTCGAAGATGCCCCACATCTTTTTGGTTTCCTCAGATTTCGCAGACTTCCAGTTTTTCACGCAGACGCAAATGAAGTCATCGAAGTTGGCACCATCAGTAGAAGCGCCCTCAGGCACTCCTGGCTCATCAGATTCATTGGCGTCATCTTGCGGAGTGACGTCAATGGTAGGCGGGACCGGCGGCTGAACATCTTTCTTGTCGATAGGCGCCTTCTTTGGCTTGACCTCATTTGCAAATTTGTCGACTTCTTGGGTTTCAAGGAAGTAGCTGCTCTTGCGATACTCTCGTGTGTCCACCACTTGACGGCTTCCAATGTTTGCGACCCTCTTCAGGGAGTTGTTCCCATCCATGGCATAGAGCCTGCTGAATATGAGTGGCGGCTCGTCCTCAAGCTACACGGAAGTTAGTTACCGAGCACCATATGTGAAGAGATCGTACCTTGTAAGAACAGGATGGGCACGAGTTCAGGACATGCCAGTTTGGCGTATTGTGGCCCATCGCTGCTTGAGTGCGCTTGGTGATGGACTGGAGGACCGCGAGATACACGTCGAACGTGTTTGACAGGTCAGTATGAAAAGATTGTCGATAAGGAACCTGAGAACAATCATAAGTACAAAAAAAGGTGCTCAGCATGTATACATACCATGTAAAAGTCAGCAAGTACCTTGGCAAATACCTCAATGCTAATTGATGCGTTGTGGTGTCTGAACCGCCAGAGTAGTTCTAAGGTCTTGATAGATATTGTGAGGTTGGGTGTGAGAGGGGACACTCCAATGTAGCCGTGCAGCATCAACGCTGCTGCACTGAATTGTACGGACGCTGAGGGGCAGATCAGAGCGGATTGGTTGAGCGTGTAGAGGTCCACCACGTTGATCGTGTAGTGGTAGCAGCTCTCATGCTCAGATGTTGAGTCTTGAGGTAGAGACGGAGAGGTAGCAGCTACTGGAGATGTCGGCAGTGATGGCGTTAACGGCGTAGGCGGCTGTGGCATCGTTGATGGCTGCAATTGCAACGGTGTGGCTGGTTGCGAAGGTGCCGCCGCAGACGGCTCTGACTGGGGCATTGTGGGTGGCAGAGACTGGGGCATCGCGAACAGCAGCATCACTGGTATGATAGATGAGAGCAGTTGCACTGACTGCAGCGCCGTGGTCACTGGCACATCTGCCTCAGTGAGTCGTGACTCTGACAGTTGTGTCTGTGGGTCAGTATTAACATTTATACAGGCTTCTGGATCGACAGAGGTTTCACTTGGAGGATTTGAAGTGGTAGATGATGATGCTGTAGGTGACGGGGTAGATGCCGTATCTGTCGAGCGGCCCGTCTGAGAGGGTGAGTATTTCCAGCGAAGGTAGGCGTCTGTCATCTCTTCCAAAAGATGATCCCAGTTGAAAAATTCTGATTGCTTGCGTGCCTTGAATGATTGAACACAGCGAGCGAAGTAGCGGGAACTGAAGGAACTGTTAGTTAGAGCAGTCATTAGCGTATTGAAATGATGACATACCGCATGGAGAGGACATCGTGAATCGTTGACCTGAAGTCCTCGTCCAATGTCGCACCATCACTACTCTCTCCTCCGTCGGTGCCCCCTCCTACATCTACATCCATCACGTGAAGTTTGGCCTCCAGAGAAGCGTCACCGGTGTGCAGCGCTTCTTCAAACAATCTGTGAGCATCGTCAGTAAGTCCTGTAGGTTAAATGAGATCAAGCAGTGTAGAGAGAAAAAGAAGAATGTACCTAAAAGGGTTTGGGCGGTCTGCTGGTTTGTCCTATCCCTCTCGGCTTGAATGTCTTTCATTTTGAGGGTTTGTATGACGACGCAGGGGGCCCCCACCGCATAGAGATCAGAAGATGATGATGCATAACCCACCTTATTGCATCGCAAAACACAACGGCTGCGAGCAGAAGGCATAGTATGGGATGGCGCTGAGATGAGGTCTTGAGGGGAGGCTTAGAGCGTCTGGCGCAAAGTAACCAACATGTTAAACAAGGTCACGTGCTATGATAAGGGTGTCAAATGGTGTCAGGTGCCGGCACCCATAGGTATAGCGTGCCGATTGTACATGTAGCCTCATAGTCGACATGATAGTTGGCGTCAGAGATGCACCGAGTGTTGGACAGCACAGGCGTCGAGAATAGAATGAATCGACAGCAGGAGGCGGCATTTGATGCGAGGCGCAACACCTTCAAGCTTCAAATTAGACGCGGCACGGAGCCACGAGGCAACTTTGTGGCGTTTGACGCCAGGGGAATGCCAAAGGAACAGCTGTGATGGTATTTGACGCCAAGGAAAAGCCTGAGGTCCAGCTTGGTGGTGTTTGACGCCGAGGAAAAGCCTGAGGTCCAGCTTGGTGGCGTTTGATGCCAAGGAAAAGCTTGAAGTTCAGCTTGAGAGGCCCTTAACGCCAGGGGTCAGGTTCATGATGACGTGATTGGGCTCTGGACCTGGTTGGCACGTGTGAGGATCCAGAGTGAGGACAGATCATAAGGAGCCAGGATCTCTGATCCAATCGCGTGACTCATTTCCACAAAAGCTCCCGCCCTACAGTGCCTCAAGCAAGGGAACCTAGCAAGGCGGCCAACACCGTGCACAAACAGAGCTCGCCATTGGACAGAGCTTATCGAGCGCTTTCCATTAATATAAATTTTATAAAATATGAGTATATACATCAGGGGGCGGGAGGGGAGGCGGGGGACACAGCGCGGACGTCGTCGGAAACGATGATGACAGATGCCCACCCATGGAGCACCGGCGGGGAGCAGTTGTTGAGGTCAGGCGCGAGGGCCCGGCGGTTGGGAGACACTGGTGATGCCGGTGGTCAGGTGATTGATGACAACAGTCACCGGGTCTCGCTCATGGGTCCTGGGCCCGAGGGTATTTATCTGGGGGTATCGAGGGTGCTTTCCGGAGTATGTGGTAAATAAGCTTTTTGAAGTAACTAGCTTGTTGACGCGCGCTCTACGACAAGGTAAGATAATTTACTCTGGGTGAGGTCGGAGTGGATGCCGGTCAAAAAGAAATCATGGTTAGGATTACAAGGCTCTAACCACTCTGGCCTGCAGCCAGATTCAGTCAAGTTGATACCATTGCCTGAGAGGAGGCCCTTGGCCAGCCCTACAGACTTGCCAGAAGCAAGCACAACCATACTTGCTAACGATGAGGCCATGCCCAATGTAGTAATGCACAATGAGCAGGCAAAAGGCCATGTCAACAACGTGCAGAATGAAGAATTGAAACAGTTTCAGCAGAAAATAATAGCTCATCCCAATCTAGTGATTCCAGAGATCACCGAGACTCTGTAGGCTGAGCTGCAAATGCAGATGCATTCAGAGAATTCTATCAGGTCACCCAGATGAGCCCTGTCAGTGCCAAATGGCCTGATATGGTATGGTACATGAGCACCGTCACTTGCCTAGTAGTTGCCGATCACCAGCTAGAGCTATCCACCATTGACAGCTACAACATCTACTACACCAGTGGCCTTAATGACAATGCGGCCATTTGCACTCACTTAATCACAGTAGTAGTGACAGGTGCCATCAACCATATTGATCATAGCATTCTGTATAACATTAAACAAGTCTGCGTACAAGTCAACGCTTGGGTAGCTGAACTCTGCACGCTCAAAGTGCCTCACAATGAATGAGTGCTAGTTGGTATGTGGGCATACTACAAGCAGATATACTGGTCAGTCTTGACCTCTTCGCCCATGGTCTTTAACTTGAGGGGAGGGTGTAATGGCTAGTTACCATATATAGACATTAGTAGACATTAGTAATATGTATAGACACATCATTAATGCACCCTCTTTACATATATAGTTGTACTGTGTAGTATCTCTCAGCATCCATATGTATACTGAGATGGGCCAGATAGACAGTAGACTAAAAACATTCACTCAATCCTGTAGCTAGCAAATGATATTACAGTCACACTCTATTGTGTGAACAAGAAGTCTTTACAAGACTTTTGTGAGCATACTGGGCTCTAGTCTGAAGCGCTAAGTGCTAAGTGCCCATTCACAAGCAAACTAGTACAGTGTGCCATTGCAGTCAGCAAGAACTCAAAAGTTTGGTGCTAGACATCTCACACACAGGTGAGAACATTGACCTGCATGTGGTGACTTCTATGCTGGAGATAGAGCACCCTCAGGCTTGGAACACAGCAGAAATAATGTATACAGGTTTCAATTTACTATTTATATTGCCTGCCAACTGGACCCTGGTCATCCTCAATACTCTACCGTACTTGCAAGTCATCATAGGAGCCCATCCTCATCTGAAAAAGGCCATAATACTGAGGTATGGATACTGCTGCCCATTCCACAGATATCTTTCTGCGCGCAGACCGAGCGAGTGCTCAAACAGCCTAGATGGATACTAACCTGTTGCAACTTAGGATGGACAGAGAACTAGCGCATTCCCAGGCACTTGGTTAGCTAATAAGCGCCCGTGAGACCCAAATACCTTGCAGTCTAAGCCCTTATGCAACTCTCAGTTGCTCAACTCAGACTGCAGTGTCTGTACTTAGTTTCTCTCATGTATTTACACAGTTGCTCAACTCAGACTGCAGTGTCTGTATCTTTGAGTGTCCCTGGTCGAGTTCTCTCCCAGTTTTAACACACCAGTGCAGCAATCGTACATACAGTATGTATTGTCATTCAATATTTGATCATGTATAGGTAATTTTCTTTTCTAGTACTATTTGACAATGACCAGTTTTCACCTATTTCCAGAATACACAGTGATACATATCTGATAAGTGTGCCCGTTTAACTACTGTACTGTCCGGTCAGAAAGATCAAACATCAATTGTCAGCCTCCTAGCTTGCCTCTCTGTTCCATACTTCCCTGGCTTCTGCCTCTGCCATGGCCCAGAAGGCCAAAAAACCCTCACTATATTATGTCTTTGTATCATTCAAGATGTGCATTGGAGGCCCGATTGTCTTGAAGTACTTCTTGTAACGATGTCTCTTGTCTTTTTTTTGGGAGTGCCTCACTTCATCTCAGGCTTCGGACTTAAAGTCAGGTAAATCTTCCTTGGCTAAAATGTAGCATTGGATCCAAGGCAATATCATCGCAATGATCCTTATGAACTGTGTGTTGTGGCGGCAATAATGCTCAAAAGCACAGTTGCCTTGCTCAAGGATCTGTAGGTGCAATAGGTCGAATTGTCGCTCCAGAATATCCATATCATCTTTCAGCTGACCGCTCTATGTCCCCATCGTGTATTCCCTTGGTGGTGTCGCTTGGGTCTTTTTGTTCTACCAAAAAAGACCGGAATGAGACTTTTCCTGTCTCCTGCCTTGCGAATGGCACCCACAAAATCTGTTATATGACATCTTGCATTTATGGTGGAAAGCCATTTGACGAATGGATCAGGTTTGCTGATCTCCTCTGTCTCTGAATCAGATTCTGAACTCGAAATGTCAGGGGGCCTCCGTGAATACAGCGGAAACTTCGAAGTCCCAGTCATCCAGATGAATGGCTTCGAGCCCAGCAGTGACACTTTTGTTAGTTGAAGAGTACTGCATACGCTTCTATGCACCCTTTGTTATCCCTTTCAAGGACTCACTTCTAGTCTAGCCATCATTCTGATTGCGCATATAGACACCCCAAACCCCCTCTACA
>JAAIFI010000454.1:0-20057 GCA_011032875.1 Phlebia tremellosa | reverse complement strand
AATACTCTGAAATCCCAGAGCACCGCTATCCAAGAGGGGTGCAGCCCAGTAGGCTGAAGCCAACGTCCCTTTGTGTATACTTGGAAGTCTAGTATCCATTGACCTCCGGACTCATACGTCCGGACCTATACCATTGTGGACCTCCGGACTCATACGTCCGGACCTATACCATTGGTGACCTCCGGACTCATACGTCCAGTCCACACAACCATCCCTACTAGACGCCCACCTCCGGACAAGTACTTAACACACAGTCAAACTATCCCATGCACAAGATTGTGATGTTGGCAGGCGTAAAAGCCATGTGCTGCTATTGTGACATCTTGCTTGGGTGCTCTTTTACGTAGATCACAGACCACCATGGCCTAGTGCATCTAATAAAGCAAAAGAATCTGTCAGGGCAACAAGCATGATGGATTCAGCATATCATGGAATTTAACTTTACAGTTGAGTATTTACCAGGTCTGCAGAATGTGCTGCTAGATGCACTATCACGTATATATTCTAATGATGCATCTGATACAGTTCATGCACCATTAGAATACACTCAGTTTGATGGGAACAAAAACTTATCAACAAGGTTGCAGGCATTGAACATTTCTGTTCTACTATTAGCTGCAATCGAGGCGGAGGGCACGCTAATGGCAGCCAGCGAGGCTGAACACCAAGTTGAAGATGCTGTCAGTATAGTGGTGAAAACTACACAGAACAATATCAGTGTACCTAAACATGTTCTACGCCCATGGAAAATGGTACCTCCCATTGAGACAGGAAAACCAGAGACTTTGCATGAATTTGTGCAGAGAATCTGAAAGCTCACCTTGCATGGGCCATGTGCAAGGGGAGTAGAGGGCATGAGTAGGGCAGAGGCCTCTGAGGTGGAAGCGAAGGCTGTGAACGTCGCAGACCAGCTTGATGAGAACGGTGAGAGAAAGAACTCACCTTATAAGCAGCTCAGTGAGCTGGCACTAGGATTTCTAGCAACACAGCACGAGGTATCACCTGAGACACAGAACCTGCTTCCATCAAAAGCAAAGGGCGTAGCATTGTACAATGAAGCCTGAGACATGGGCGCAACTACCAGAAATGAAGTGCCAGCGCTATGAGAACCCGTTTCTTGATCTGCTGGCCACCTAAGGCAAAGGCTGGCATATTCCAAAACTGGTAAAGAACCAGTATGACACTGATGCGTTCTGTGCAGACATCTTGGAGGAGCCAAAACACTTCAAGAATTTTCAGGTTGGTAATGGGCTGATTATATTAGTGGACAATGGCGCAGAATGCCTTCACATACCAAACATCAAGATTGGTACACAGTCAGTGCGTGAAGTTATGGTTTTACATACGCACTCATTACTTACACACCTAGGAAGCCTAAAGACTTTGAACTTGTTGTGGGACCACATCTAATAGAAGACAATGGGCTGCANCATACGCACTCATTACTTACACACCTAGGAAGCCTAAAGACTTTGAACTTGTTGTGGGACCACATCTAATAGAAGACAATGGGCTGCAACGTACAGAAGTACTGTGAGACCTGCATGACATGTAAGCAGAGTAAACCAGATAATCAGTGTCCCTACAGACTGCTGAATTCATTATCTATATCTAACGCACCTTTTGAGAAGCAATAGGTATTGATTTTATTGGTTTACTTTTGAGCTCGTCTATTTGAGACAGTATTTATGATGCCATAACAGTGATAATAGAGGTTAGAGGTTACCACACTTAGGCAAATGGTACATTTTCAGCACAATTACCACTAATATTTCTATGGTGACTGACATTAGTATAGTTTCCTATAGCCACAGCTGCAGCATAGAGGGGCGGACCTTCTCGCCTGAAGAATCCTCTGTGTGGAGGTTGTAGAGGACCACAACTGCAAAAAGGACTAGAGGGTGAATGATTTCCTCCTCCATTACCTCTTCTATTGCTGCCGTGTCCTTCACCATTACCACCATGAACACCATCACCGTTGTCACCATGTGATACGTAGGCTGAGTGATGCGCAGCTGCTGCAACCTCAAATCACATCACAGCTGCAACAATCTTGCTCCATAATGAGGTATTTGGTGAGTACTCAAAGTTCCATAGCTTCTCCTATAAGTACTCATTGAATTCTTTTCATAGCTTATGGACTTTGTTTTCTTCAGAGTCTACTCTGGCCATCAAGCAGAGGCCCTCAAACTCATATACATAGGTGCATACAGGGTGTGTTCCTTATATACAGTGCTTGAGCCACTCTCACTGCTGAAGCCAGAAATTTACTAGAAAAAAGTAGTTGAATAACTCCACAAAGAACTGCTTCAAGTTCCATTTAGCTGACTTGAAGGCCACTTTAATGTTGTAAAACTCATAGGCTTTACCGGTAAGAAAATACAATATTGTACAGGTATAATCCTTCTTGCTGATGCAAAATCTGTGATTATAGCATTTTGACTCCTGCATGAACTTTAAGAAGGTCTGTACATTTGCTTTCCCATCATATTTCTCAGGCTCATATAGCTTAAACATAGGAAGCTTACAGGATTGTGAAGAATGTCTATGACACCACCTGTGGTTATTAGCCTTGTTCAACTCATCTGAGTCTGAATTACTTAAATCTGAACCATCAGCATTGTCATCTGGGTCACCACAAACTGGACCTCTTTGATCGTCACCTGAGGAGCTCGAGCTTGAGCTATCATCATTGGAAGAGCTAGGATCATCTATGACAGCCTGCTTTCTCTTCTCAACTTTATGGCTGGAGGCTAGGTTATTGAAAGTCAGTCCCAGATAACTAGTTGGTGCAATCTGCACTGCTAATTCCAACAACTTTGCCCTTAACTTACAAGGGCTAGGAATAGCTTTTTCTTTAACCTCTTTGCCAAATTCCCCTGGTGAGACTTGGATGTTATCAGTGTCTGTATGGTTTGCTGATCGTGTCCTTTTGAACTTCTTCTTCTCCTTAGAGAACTTTAAAGGCCTTGCAGACTCTTCATCATCAGAGTAAAGCTCTGACGTGAGATGCCTCATACCTTCATGCACTGTATCAACAAATTCTACACCTGCTCGCGATCACATAGGAGCAGACTGCACAATGGAAACTGACTGGGGATCAACAGTATCATTATCCAGGGATAGTATAGGTACATTGTTGTTATCATGTACCATACCTTGGGCCTCTGAGCCCCTCTTTTGATTATAAAACTCCAGCATTACACACTGGGCTTCTGAATCCGAGTCAAGACCCACAGCAACCCAGTTGTGGAGGTCAATTGCCTTACCCCAATAGGCTGCGTTGGAAGGTCCCTCACCTTGGGACTCTGGGCTCTCTTGACTTAGTGAGACGTGTAGAGCAGGAATGTCACATCTCTTATCAGCAGTAAAGTGTCCTTTGCTATCTGTGTACTGAGCCCTCAAAGGGGCTGCCATGCCATTTTGTACACTGTCCATGCTGCGTACACGCTGTCACGCGCCAATATCGATTGGCACATGGACATAGCCACAGGGCAGTGCAAGGATGCACAGCCTGCATGGTACAAACATGCACAAACAATATACGATCGACATTGTGCCTGGCACAAACAAGCACAAACAGTGCTTCGTCAGCCACTGTGCCTAGTCTAGCCCTAGCCTCAGCGATTACTAAGTGTTTCATGTTTGTTTGTTCTTATTTGTTCACCATTACTCATCTCCTTTCCCTTGAGTCTATTCTGCCATTGGGCCTCAATCCTTACGTAATACTAGCACGCTCGTAGTATATAAGGTGTTGCCCCATGTAGATTAGTTCTGGGTCTCCTCTAGCCCTCGGTTCAGACAAGTCATAGAGCTCAGCATCACGGCTAGCTCTCCAAGTTCATCCACGCACATTCAAGTACATGGTACGTCATAGAGCTCAGCATCACGGCTAGCTCTCCAAGTTCATCCACGTTCACGCACGTTCAAGCACACGCACACGCACGTTTAGCCCAAAGTCACGAGGGGCACATCGTCAGTTTTGCCATACGTCTTAGTATTGGTTACTACTACGTCAACGACATGCTGACAGCGGTTTCACCACACGTTTAAGTATTGGTTACTTCTACGTCAACGAGTTGCTGCACAGAGACCTGATAAGTCTCATCCAGGACGCCAAAGTTCTGAAGTAGAAACTTAGTTGTTTCTAGTCCGCAGTTTCGCCACACGTTCTAGCGCACGTCGCTACCTCGTCAACGAGTTGCTGCACCGAGACATCCCTGTCTCAGAGGCCTCCCAGCCTCAGGTTCCCAGTTCCTTCTCGTTTTCCATACCTTTGACCCCAGTAGTACACCGACAGACATCAGGCCTTCACTCTCACCCTTCCGAGATAGCCCGACCAACGACGCGCTCCGGCAAACCTCGGCTGACTGCACTTTCTCACACTTTCCATGCCCACACAAGTCAGAACTGACAACGCTGGTCATTGCAAATGACAGTCTACAGGCCCTTGTTATGCAGCTCACGTTGAGCGATGTCGCCCTCTTCAAATATGTTCTCGACATAAGCCTGCCGTGCCTAAGCACTATACAGTGTGGATGTAGACATTGTGTGAGCTCCGTCTGCTGCACTTCCACTATGATCCTGGAGGACTAATCCTTCCGTGGCACTAGACTGCGGGAGAGAACTGCGCGATACTGCCTGGGCATAGGACATACTAGATTGTATCGCGCTAGGGCTCACTGACTGCAAACTGAGTTGAGTGAGCATCAATGATACTGAAGATTCTTTGCTCACATCTCTGTCGGGAGAATTAATAAAAACTTCTCCAGGGCATTGCAACTCACCTGGCATAGTGGGTGAACGCAAATGTTTAGCAGTCTCATTGGCTGCGCTGGCAGTCGACGAAGCTTGACCGCTGACCAGAAGTCACGCATATTGAGCACGAGTAACTAGAGTCATAGGTATTTTCTAAAGCAAAGAGTAGTTAGCTTCTTTAAAGGAATAGGAGTACTCACAAAGAGCACTAGATCTTAATGGGTTGTCAGTAGCACTGTTGATCAGACAGAGGTTTCCACATACAAGCAAGTTAAGAGGGGAGAGGAGATTTAAGCAAGAGTGCTATCAAAAATATGTAACACTTGTATGAATACTGGTGCACACAAAGTTCTCACAGTTTGAAAGACAGGGTAAAGCTGCTCACAGATTCTTTGTGAAAACTACTCCCTACACACTGTCTACTACTTGTATTTATACACTCTACCAAGGTTCCAGCCTGCAAGTCTCAAGGAGCAGGTCATAGGGTTAATGGACAAAAAGAAAAACAAAGAAAGAAAAAGTGGTCCAGCTCGGGACAACCGGCACCCTAAGCATTGAGAACTCTAACCAAGCACGAGGAGTCTCGAGCTCTCATCATTCTGGTGTATATGAAGGCATCAGCAGCAATTTCAGATGCATTTATAGTGTTTAATATATGTACTGAGAGGTTTAGAACATGCCACAATTACCTGTGATGATTCTCTATATCGTGAAGGTCTGAACTGCAAGGAACTATGGCAGCAGAGCTTTTCACTGTGCTCTGCTTTTCTTGCTGTGAACAATGTTTAAGATCTTGCTTGAAAGTCTTGCATAGATTTGTTACAAGGATTTTGTAGGCACAACAGGTCTTGAGGTGTCATGCTGAGGAGCCAGTATCTCCATTCTCTAAGAATAGCTCAAATTCATATTCAGCCCCTCCTCTATACTTGGCAGATGGTTGTTTGGCCCTAGGTTGCGAGTAGTGTCATTACCATAAGCACTAAGGAACATGGCCATTGGATATTGATAGAGTACAGTAGATAGTCTGGACCTTGATAAATTTTGTGGGGTGATACCATGAAACTTTGGGGCAATCTTATGATTAGTATAAATAGGGCTCCATTCAGACTGTTAGAAGAGTGAGACTTCTCACAGAGACACCTCTCAGATACACTTGAGTGTTCAGATTGATCCTCTCACAAAGAGAGACCTCTCAAATAGAACTCCTGACATTCTGAGAAACCCACCTTCAGCAATATACAGAGTAGAATATCTCACAGTCAAGCTCTACCAGTCCTCTAACAGCTAAATATCTCTATAGTCTAATACATCTCCCTCTGTTACTTATCAATTTGCTGTAATGAAGTTGGCTACACAAACTTGTACTTACATCTATTTGCAAATCTAATGTTTACTTCATTAGTAATTTAGCCATAAAGGCTACATCTATATCAAGCAATCTTGGGACTGTGCTAAGTACTAGCACTGTCTTTGACTCCTATCAAGAAAAATATAACATCAGCATCATTGCATATCGACAAATCTTGCTTAGCCTCTACGCACTCATCTTTTTTACTACACCTACACCTCTTCTTTACTAGCCAGGCTAGTATCCTTGCTCATCATTCATAGAGCATCAATTACTCATCAAAAGACTCTCAAGCATACTAGATTACCTTCCAGCAGGTTAATCTATGTACAATCTACCTCAACTTTGTTTACGTCACAGTTACTGGCAAAAGGTCAAGTCCAGAGCTCATTGCACTGCACTTGTTTACCACCCATATCCTAGGCTTGTTCAAACTTGTCTCTGGTGATTCTGTACTGTTCATTTTTGAGTAGACGACCTCTATTTCTGTAAAGTAAAAAATTCTAGCGCATCATACACAGCTATTAGAATACTTTCTGATACATTCCTATGCAACACCTGGAAAGAGAACTGTCCAATTAGCTCTGATCTGGTGACTTCTAAGAGGTCATTACAAGGGAACAAACGAGATACATAGGCAAGGAGAATAGACTCTACTTCCAAGCCACCGCATCATGGCTAAAGGAGCGAGGCTCAACCACAGACCTACGATGGGTGAAAGGACACTCTGGAAACGAAGGAAACGAAGGAAATGAAGGGGCAGACCATACCGCGAACCAAGGAGCAAACCTCCCGGCCGACAGCGCACAACCCCCCCAAATCAACCCGAAATTCCATCTAACAGGAGCACAAATATCAGAAACGACACAACACCTAATATACCAAGGAATAAGAGAACAAAAAACCTACACCCCGAGAAAAACCACCTTAGAAATGATAGACCGGACGAGATACGCCGTAGAAGAACTAAGTGGACACCTCCCAACGGACGCCATGATATGGAAGGCAATAAAACACAAAGACGTGACGAGAAAGATCAGAGACTTCCTATGAAAAACAATGCACGGAGCATACAGAACTGGAAAGTGGTGAAGGAACATCCCCACAATGGAACAACGTGCTGACTGCCAACATTGCAGAGTAGAGGACTCAATGGAACACATACTACTCGAATACGACATACCAGGACAAAAGCACATATGGAAATGTATCCAAAAGATATGGAACAAAAAACACGAAGAATGGCCAAGACTCACCATAGGTACAATCCTAGGATCCCCACTCGCAGACTTCAAAACGCCCGACGACAAGAAAAGACCAGGAGCAAATCGCCTGTACAGAATCCTCATAACAGAGGCGGCACACCTCATATGGAAGCTGCGTTGCGACCTAGTAATACGCAAAGGCATAAGCGAGGAAAACTGGTACACAGAAACCCAACTCACCGCGAGATTAGAAGCAACGCTAAACCGACGACTGGAACTAGACCAAGCGATGACCAAGACACGGTTCGGAGTGAGAGCGCTCCAGAGAACGAAAGTCCTACAAACATAGAGTGGAACAATTATAAATGAACACGAACTCCCTACAGACTGGATAGGAAAAGTTGGGGTCTTAGTGGGTATTGAGTAGTCAGAGCGAAGTTGGACGACGCTTAAGCGCGCCCGACTGACCAATGAAGACGCCGAGTCCCACACTACCTAGACAGGTGTGCCTAAAAGCATTTCCCAAGGAAGGGCCCGTCTCACTCCTTAAAACCAGGGTGAAAATCCCTATTATTGCAAAGGCTGCGGACCCGATAAAGTTGGGGCTGCGCAGCCCTATACTGCTCCTCCAAAAAAAAAAAAAAAAAAAAAAAAGAGGTCATTACAAGTTTACATTTGTACACTCTAACTTTTCAGCTAGCTTGTGCAAAGACATATAAACCTTGTGCTTGACCTAAGAGAGAATTGATGTGCACACATATAAGCAAACCAGGTTGAACTTCTCCTTCCCTCTGGCTGAACTTTATTTTGATGCTAGAATGGCTCCTATGGTCACCATTGGTCCTACACTGCATCATTGGTGGCTTACCTCAAAGCCTAAGGTCACCGCTGATGCTAGGACTGAGGCAGTATGCAATGCTGACGCCGAAGGGTGAGGAGCCAAACCAGTCCTCCTTCTTGGTGCTATTAAGCGCTCAAGACACACATGGGCGGAACTGAGGTATAGTTGGCAATATTCGGTCCTGGCTTCTATCTCTCTTTGGTCTAGGAACTCAAATGACAACTGAGTTATGAGGAGCTTAGGATATGAGGCTCATCAATATTTCACATCTCTACTCAACATCTGCCATACTATCAGTTACGGACAGATACCAAAATGAGTTAACAACGTCCTTGGCAGCGCGTAGGCTATAGCTAGGCCACCAGGAAATGGCGGCGAAGGGACCAGGGCAGAGTAGACATCAGGTATTTTATTATTTATATTTCTTTGGACATTTTCATTGTAGTAATATAAGTAGTTCACCTATACCAACATTTTGAGGTAGAAAAGACTAGCGCACCATTCAGAGCACAAGTCTTGATTCGTCTTAAGTCTATAACCTCTTAACTGAAGCCATCGCAGCACTCCAATGGTCGTTGGCCCACTAAAACTCTTATCTTAATCTCCCTTCCATCTATATGTTCCCCTTCTGCCCTTGGGTCTAAACAACGGCCTGATTGTATCACATTCAATCATCCTTAACTAACTATCATTAATTTTTGAACCTGGCCAATATCTCTCAGCCTCACTCTCGGCACCCCTCATTGTGCTGAGGGGCCACTATTGATAGCTAACCTCAAAACCTAGGAAACTGACAGTTTGGCCCATAGCAGACTGAGACAACTTGACAGCCTCCTTTGGGACAACTCTCAGTGAGACTCCTCATCTGGTGCTATGCTCTGGTCACTGTAGATTGAGAGTTGAGTTATCTCAATTGCCGACTCAGTGCCACCTTTACATCTGGCACCAATCGCCTTACGCTCCTACTCGGGCCTTGTACCTACAAGCACTGAAGCTCCTCTCAGCCCCTTTGAAAGTATCTCTACCTGTAGTGCTGAGGAACCAGCGTCTCCGTTACTCTAGAATATCATCAAATCTTACATTCAGCCACTACCTAGTCTTTGATGGTAGTTGATTGGCCCTAGGCCATAAGTAGTGTCATCAGCAGGTATTATACTTACCTGCCACTCAGACTAATCTTTTTGTACGCTACAAGAGGGCATGTATCAAACCAAAGACTATGCTTTGTTTTGTCTCTACCTCATGGAATTCTCTTATGGCAGCAATCAAGCATATAATAGAGTTAAGGCTTGCCATCAAGAAGCTTTGTACCGTTTCAAAACATGACTAATCTGACAAGTATGTTCTCCAATATTTCAAGTTGAGTCAGGAGGAGTGGATGATTCTAGAAAAATTGATTCAGATCTTGTGGGTGTATACATACACATTCAATGTCTCTAACTTAATTATTAATAGCTTCACAGCTTTTTGTCTAGGCTACTGAGCTGCTTTCATAGTCATTTTGGCCACTTCTACATTAAGTGGTCTAGGTGATCAACAAGCTAACAACCCACCTCAAAGCCAGTATTATGAATATCAAGTTGACAAAGGCTGTTTAATGTACCACTATATGTGCACAGCATATAATCAATAAGTACTACTTAAAAATGGATGAGTCCATCATGTATAAGATTGTCATAAGTAAGTACAGTCCCATTCTCGAGGCTTTTACTATACTGCTAATAATACCACTTGTTAGTGCTACATTCTAGATATAAGTTGAATCACTTTCAGGTGCAAAAATGACCTTAAGAGTAAATTATAACTGCCAAAGAAATACTTTATGAAGAGTAGTACACTCACTATGCACTCACAGTAGAGGCTACTGCTGTTTCACAGGACAATTCTATAGAGCCTTTGCCATCAAGCAACCTCTTCAGCAATCTTTACGACTGAAATAATGCAAGATCAAATGTTATTCTTAACGAGTACTTGAAGGCTCTAACATTGAAGTAGGTTTTGGATCTATTTCTGTATTAGAGTGCACAAGTATCATTGAGACATGTAGCATCAGCTACATGATACATATGGCCCTTAATTTTCTGTCTGCACTTATGTTGTCAACTAACGTTGAATGTGCATTTTCACGTAGCAGTCTCACTGTGTCAAACTGACAACATGCATTATCTGACAGGTCAGTTTGCATAGCTACAGTGCCGAGTTCATAGGTGTCTATTCAAAATGTCATTTTGCAAGAGGATATTATTAAGATATTTTGTATGACAAGTAGAAGAACAAAAAAAGAGTCTCTGCCCAATGTTCACAAAGATAATGAAGACATCAAAGTGTAGTGATATGAGTAGCTGTAGTAGTCATTAATGGAACAATGAATTTATTTCAACTCACAAGTTGACCTGGCAGGTCTTATGGCTTGACTCAGACCTGCCATGAGCTAGATGAGTTGAATCTGCAAATTACTAAACCTGCAGGTTCTCTCACAGCTCAACCTATGAGTACCTACGAATAACTCAGACTTGTGTCATACTTTAAATTGATCATGTCTTGATCTCTGTGCATTATATAGTTTACGTGCAATGTTTTATGTCAGTAAATTGATTATTTACAATTCTAATATGTGAACAATCTTTGTAAGTAAAGTTGTGCTTCTCATCATTGAAACTGTGATCTAAAATGCACCTGAGTAGATAATTCTTTAGTTCTTGCATGCAATTCCAAGATAATTTATGATCAGTGACTGCATAAATTTATCAAAAAGGAAGTGCATCTTTAGTGCAGAATTATTTAGATGGTTGCTCATTATTTTGAGAATGTTTTCACAATCACGTATCTTCTCTGAGATGTGATGATGATTATCCTGTTGCAGAAGCTCCTTATAATTTTTGTGGTCATGATTGATCTTATTAATTTAGTCTTTGATATTCCAAAGTGATTTCCCTCACTGCCGCTTAGTGATAATTTGCTCCTTATGACCATTTTTATTGGTCAAGATATAGCTGCCTTTAACCTGCTTATGCTCACTTTCACTCTGTAGAATATTGCTTAGTACCAAACTATAAGAATTAGTACAGATAAAAGTTACTGTTTAGGAAAAATAAACATCTATTAAGCCCACATAATAAATATCATTAACGTAATGCACAAAATTGTACTATTTAAATGTCAGCAGATTCGGTAGCTTTCTCAATCTTCTAACTGTGGTCATAGCGAACTCAGCAATGCCCCTTGCAGTGGCAGCATTGATTTTGTGATGTTCTTATGCAACTTTTTTCTAAACAATTTGCACGTGTTGAGGAAGAATAATTTCTGCTGAAAGTTCTGCATAGTGTTCCTAAAAGAACTAGTTATAAACTGCAAAATGTTGATGATAGTCTCTCTGTGTAAATGCAGCTTTGCCAGAAAGTGAAATGATAATAGGAACTACAGCATATTAGAAATAACACCTTCAAAAATACTGCTCAGGTTGCTAGACATAATGAACAATATTTTAATGCAAGATATGATGCTCTATAAATAGAGGCCACTAAGACAGAGACTATGATTAAGAGTTAAATTTTTACCAGAAGGATATATTCATAATTCTAGGCTGCTAGGGACTTCAGTTCAGATATGTTGTTGTCAAAGTACCATATAGTCTTCTTTTCAAACATTGGAATCTGTCAAAATCTAAATAAGCAATTGGTTCACAGTCAGTTTATACTGTCTAAATTGAACATTAACAGTATGACATATCTCTCATTGAAGGTTTTAATGTGATCTTCACCTATCACATAGAGACAGTGCAAGATGTGAATCAATATGGCCTTTCATACTCTGAGTTCAAATTTATGCATGAAGTCAAACATAAACAGTGAATAGAGACTGAAGCCAAACTGACAGTGAAAGTGAGAGAATGTACTTTGTTTAAGCTTGTATCAGCTCTTACACTCTTTGGACTATGAGACTTACTCATTCTATTAGGTTACAATAATATCTCCTTGAGTGAATAATTACTGTGCTAGCTGCTGATCAGACATGTTTTGTTGTGTCTTTTTGATTTTGTTTTATAGCACAATATTGTCTCCATAAATGTTGTCTTTTTGCTATATGTCTCACTTTCTTTGCATATCAGCAATATTTGTTTGAGGATGTAATAAGAGCATGAACATCTCATCAAAAAGCAGATACACATAAGTACAACCATGTAAATAAATCAAACTACTATCACATTTGTTATGTCATAGAGCTTTACCAATTTGAATAATTTAAAGAATAGACAAAAAATCAAGAGAAGAAATAATACAAAATTTCATTGCTGTACTTAACCAAAAGTTTGTGCTTGTCTGCCTACAATTCTTCATTTGATAGAAGAGCCTACACTACTTGCATAAGCCTCATTTTATAGAAACAGAGTACTTGTTTGATTGCAGAAATATTGTAGCATTTATATGCATTCTGAATTACATTTGGAATCTGCCGAAAGGAAAACATCAATAATAATAAATGTAAAAGTACGAATGAGACTCATAGATTGAATATATATCATATAATGTGTTGCAAATGTCTCTGACTTGTATGTAATATACTCTAATGATATACTACTGAAGAAGTATAGAGACTAAAGAGACGTGATTTGAAGTTCACAAGATGTGTAGAATTCAAGAATGGATCAATAAATTAAACAGCAGTTCTGATCTCAAGACCATTCTTTAGATTGTAAGGCTGTATATGAATATTGGCTTCCTTCTTGATTACAGTAGTTGATTTGTGTAGCTCCAAAAACAAGCATTCTTTGTCTCTATTTGTATCTCTGTACCGTAACTCATACAAGTTGAAGGTAAATTTTTGAACCAGTCTGTAACTGTGCTGCAGTTACACAGCCTGCCTTCCTTCCATATATAGCACCATCACGCCTCCACCACTCCTTCCTTATTTAGTACTATCCCATTCTACGCTTCTAATTTCTTTCCTCATTGGACTCTCTTCGATCTCCCTTGTTTCCCACACTGTTCTTCACATATAGTTCACCTTCTTCACATCCGGGGCTCTTCAGCTCACTTTTTCCGGACCTGAAGGTATATATCACTTGATCCCTTGTATTTCCTAGAGCTCACTTCCTCCAGACCTGAAGGTCTAGATAATATATTTTGTGACATTTATCTACAACTTAGACTGAATGCTCTACCACTAAGCTATCAAGTCAATGATGTAGTACTCAAAAGTGAAGTAGGTGCCTAATGGCTCATTATCACAGCAGAGACAATATACATTTTTATTATATAGTAGTCTCAATTATCTAGTTAAGGCTATTGATTATCTATTAACCAATGATTGAAACTTTGAAGTTTTCTATACCTTTAATAGGTTATAGGCTCCGAAAGAATATAAAACTTCTATTGTATCTAAAATATTAGTTAATAGATGATCAATAGCCTTGACTGGGTAATTGAAACTACTATATAATAGAAATGTATATAGTTTCTATCTCGACAACAAGTTATTAGGCAACATTGTAAGCTTCAACACTTTCACAAAGGTCTTTGCCAGTGTCTAATTAGAATATATGGCTAGTGGCACCTGCTGTGCCGTCTGTGCTACTGCAAGAGCATTGTTTGCAGCTTTCAGCTATGCTGTCATGCCTCCAATGCAGTTACAGTGACAATTATCCCTATATATCATCAGTAAGTCATCTTTTTACTTCTATTGTTGCAAACTTATGAGCTGCATGCTGTTTAATTAGTTCACAGGACTGTACAAGCTTCTGTATTAACTGAGCTTTTGTCATCTTTAATGAGCTCAAAGACTGGACCAATGAACAGTCAGTATTGACTGCAGATTAAATTTTGCATTTAATAAATAGATATAACATGCTGCAAGAGAGAGTGATTATGTTCTTCTGTTCACTTTTTCTGTTATTGTAGATGTTGATAGTTTTTTTCTTTAAATTTAGGTAAAACTGGTAATGCACTAGTTATTAGTTGAGAGGTACTACATATGCCTCTATGCAGGTTTTTTATACCTTTTAAGGACTCACTTTCAGTCTATTTATTATTCAGATTGCACATATAGACATTTCTAAATTACTTCTACATTTTGTTCATTCATAATATTTCATTTTGTTGAGTTTTGAGATTTTTACTTATTGTAGACTTAGATACTTAGCCACTAGCATATTCCCTAGCTACTTGCTTAGCTAATAAGTGCCCATGAGACATGAATACCTTGCAGTCTGAGTCCTCATGCAATCTTTAGTTGTTTAACTCAGATTGCAGATTAGTACTTTTTTATTTTATTTTATTTTATGTATTTGATTAGTTGCTCAACTCAGACTATAGTGTCTATATTTTTGAGTGCCCCTGGCCAAGTTCTCTTCCACTTTTAATAGGTCACAGGTTCAATTTTGGTTCATGCTAATAATTTAGATCTGGAGTCTTTCTATACCTCTCACTGAAATAATCAATATATAGTAAATATAGTGTAGGCCTCTTGTCAGATTGTTTTAGAATCTAAAAATGCTATCTGACAAGTTTATATATTTTCATATATATATCAAGCACTCATTATAAAATGGAAAATATAACTCTTATATAAAACTGAGTGTCTGCCTAATTCAGCCAAGATCTATTATGTATCAGTGATTTGTAATAAAGTATCTAGACTGTGTCCAAAGTGTGTACATATGTAATATAAGTTATGTCACACACAGCAATGTAGAATGCATAGTATTTCACACTTTCAATCAGGTTGCACACTGTAATGCAGCTATTGTAGTCTTTCTTTTGCAATGTAGATAGAATCAGAATCTCACTAACTACCATTTATGCATATCTCGATAGCTTCACCAACTTATTCTATTGTTCTTGTCATAGCTCTTAATGTTTGCAGTCTCAGCACACTGTCAATTTACACGTACAGTACATACCTCAATTGGCTATTTACTGGTAACATGCAGCCTAACAAATTGCTGTCAGCAGTTCTCTTGCCAATTTGAACATATTCAAGTCAAGGCTATGTACATTCTGGATGAGTTTGTATTTAAACAGTTCGAGACAGTCCAAAGGGTTGAAAGGCACATGAATTGCCACTCTCGAATAGTGCTGACTGAAACAATTCAGTCTCACTAAAAGGTGGTAGTGTTTATCAGTTGCTGAAGCATGTGCTGCATCCCTGTATGCATAAACATACCTTGGTCTACCAATACTTATGAGTCTATTTAGGGACTTATATTATTATCACATTTATGACCTCATCAGACCTGATTGCCCATTTCACCTGTCTATTACTTCATACAGTGTATTCTGTATTCACTTTAACCTCAGGTTTTGTAGTGTAGATTGTGTTGTTTGTCAAGAGGATATGCATTGGAGTGTAGCTAAGTACAAGCAATTACTGCAGAGTACCTAGTTGATACCAGTTTCTGTACTCACAAGTATTTGCAACAAAACTCAAAGTACTTTGCAGCTCGCTTGTCTTTTGTTCAAGACTTTGACTAGTACTTCCGCACTTGCTCTGTCTTTTCTAACCACAATGACCTCCACACAGTTCATGGCTTTCACACTTTCTCACATCTTGACTTTGACCTGTCGACACTGCTTTGTCTCTTACAAATGCTTACACTTTGCTCATTATCTTTGACTCACTTGTTGCCCTAGCTCTCTTGTTGCCATTTGTTGTCATGTTTAATAGTGTCCAGTCAATGTTGCCACCATCACAATAACTTGTATACATTCTTCATGCCTTCACCACTCCAAGCCTGCTGTGCTTCTCGATGCGTAGCCCATTGCACTCATCTCATTTGCTCACACAGACTGTTGCTATTGTGTCTTACCCACTGCTCACTGTCTGCTTCATTGACAACCTCTACGGCAACTAGCATACTTACTTGCTCTCAATCATGGTCACTCAAAGCCTGCTCTTACATGCATGCCACACTGCACATCATTTCAACATTTGGCTTGCACTTATGCACCAGCCTCGTATTTTCACGTTGCGCCCTCTGCACTTTGTGCATATTAATGCAGCTATGCTGTCAGTCATTTGACAACGTTGGGTGTCATCTCTTGCCTGTTCTGTGGTATTATGTTAGGTTACACATACATATTTGTTTGTGCTATATTAGTTTCATGAGTGGTACACCTGTCAATTGTCTTGTGGCACTTAAAATATGTATTATTTCAACATAGATCACTCAGTATATGTCTTCCTATGCACTTTGGTCAGATTCACAGATGTGCACATCTTGCCAGTTTGTCATTCTGCTGGTTTAAGCCTCCTGCCACTTTTCATTTCTGCCAGATTGCTATTCTGTCAGTTTGGTTATCCTGCCAGTTTGCACTCTTTGGCTCAACTCTGTGCCACATTGGAAAACTCCAATGAGTACAAATGTGCTTGCTCGCTACCACTGACATTTTGCAGCTTTGACAATGACACATTTCACTCAGAGAACTTATGTATGAGTTTGATAATCAATGTTTTACATGCTGAGAGTTTTTGTTATTTATCTGAAATGTACACAATGTGTCGTAAAACCATATAGATGTTGTAGCTACGGCTAACACAAGTAAAATGCTTTCTTGTGCTGGTCACATTGTTTACTTCCATATATGTATATATCATGCATAGAGCACTTGGGGCATGTCTCATCCATCCAACTAAGGAGCACGAAAACTCTGTAGACAATCAAATGTATATCATCATCTATGCTTTTGGGGCTATATGCATAGTTCAATCAAGTGATAGCTTAACAGATCATTTTATGAGGCCTACGTGAACATAATGTAGACAAAAGTTTTTATTTCACCTAGCTCAAGATAAGTATGGATCATGTCTTATAAAACTAGTTGTAGTGTTGATTTCTATGACATACTGTCTACTTGTGCACTCTCATTAGTGAGTAACGTCCTTTTTAATTGTCTCAACGATAATCTTATTCTTGTTTTTGAAGTCAATATGTGACAATTTGTGAGATAAAAATATGCTGCTCTTACCAAATCTATGTCCTTGAATTTTTCCTTGCAGAAGATGAGAAGTCTTTCATATTGAAAAGCTTGTCTAAGTGAGTAATTGTCAGTGCATCAAATTACTGCAAGGTCACTTATGTACTTGCAGGAATATGCAGCATATCCTGCATTTTTATTGCAATTATACTTAATTGCTTTCTTTTCTCAATCTTGCTTATGATATTTGTAGAATCATACTGTTCGTTACATCTCTGTGAGAAGCAGCTACTCCTCTTCTCATTATTGAGTCTTGAGAGCTCTCATTCTGCTTCAGTGAATTGGTAAGCTGTCAAGAGTGCTCAGCTAAAGATAATCATGTAATTACATATCAATCTTACCTTTAATGCAGTAGCTGCAGATTTTTTCATTGCTCTGCTTATTCAGATTTACAAAGAAAGCTTTCTCAAGTTGCCAAGTTTCTGGTCGGTTATCATGACAGTGAACAGCCTAACGTCATTGTTCATCAAGGGTAAAAATACATGGTCGTTCTCTAGCATATTTAAAAGGACTGCTAACTTTTGCACCTAGCAGTACACTTTAGCCATTTTCTGTACAAGAGTCCAGATATAAGTTTTACTATTGCATCTGTGTTTGCCTTGCTTACTCTGTCTCTGATATTGACAAACTTTAATATTTACCTTATAGGAAGTGATAAAAGACATTTAGAGCTCCTTTGCTTTTTTTTGTTTTTCTTTCTCTCTTTCAGGTTCAGCTTGATCATGACAGGCCACTCCATCATGGAGAGCTTCCAGATGACTTCATAATGAGAGGATGATAGCTCCACAGATATATTGTTAATCTCTGCTCACAGCTACTCACGCTTCTTGTCTTTCAGTGGTATGTTTGCTAACAAACATTTTCTCTTCTCTGCACACTTTCCTCCTATTGTACTCATCTGTTTCACAGAGTGCTGAGCTAATGTCCAATGAATGTTGTGTTGTTCTGTTAAAGCAGTATCTGTTGCACCATCTGCTTCCTCAGTTGAGGGCTTTCAGGTGTTCACCTCCTCATTCAGTTGCTCCCACAGAGTCACTTGGCATACAGCTTCTTCTATGCGCTCACGTACATCTTCTCTAAAAGGCTCTGTGGTGATGGCTCAGAGTGATACCAGATACATTTGGCATTGTTCCTCCCAGCACTTCCCATCTTCATGAACACTTGGTCACTTTCAGTGAAACCAAAAGGTGGAATGTCATTATCACTGAGCTTGAGCAGAAGGATTACCCTACATATACTTAGAAAATAATTATATTCAATGAAAGAAAGGCTTACTTGTGGTCCTGAAGATTGATGCCTTCTTCTATCACTTGTATCAACCCTGCAGAGAACCCTAGCTTTGTTGAGCCTTAGGTCATCAAGTTCTCCCAGACTTGTTTCTTTGTGAGCTCTGAGTATTCTGGTTTAGGATACTGTTAAGGAACGAAAACAATCATCAAACTCATATTTCTCCTTTCGTAGCTCAAACAGATTTGCCAGATTCTTGTATTTTGTCATGTCAACAACTTTCTTTATATATTCATCATAAATCTTATTCTATTTGGGCAGCTTGTATATCATTGTACTGTTCTTGATCTCTTTATTCAACTTGGTGTAAAGATCTTCTATCTCCTTATGTTTGATGTAGGCCACAGAAAATCTCTTTTTCAAAGTTTTAACTACAGCACAAGTCAGATACAGCAATATGACAATCACGGCCACTCATGCATTTCAACCAATTTACAAAGGTTCATATTATTATTAAAGAAATTGATGACATTGTGGCAATAATCGGCTGACATTTTACTCGTATGCAACACCAGCCCATTCATCTCTGTTCAATTGTGTTCTGAAGCTTTTCCATCTGTCATGTCGACACCTGGTATGAAGTGAAAGGAGAACTTGAACTGACATTTGGCGTTATGTCCTAGCAAGTGAAATTTTCCTACACCTACTGTCGTCTTTGAAAACTTTGTTTACACAATGAGGACAAATTTTAATTTAAGCACACAAAAGGCTGCTATCTATTGTTCAAACCAAATCTGATCTTAACAGCTAATGTCATATATTGCTACCATGAGCAAGAGTACCATCCAAGTCTGCAACTCTGACAACATGATCAGATCTACGTGTTTGAATCTAGTGTCTTGACTATCAGCCCTAGCATACAGAAAATTGTAGCATGAGCAAATTGCACGTAGTACTGTTCTTCTTTCTTCAAGTTGAGTTCTCCTCCAGGAGCACAAACATATGGCATACAGATCATTTTGAGGATAATTGACATGACATTCTAATGCTTGTCATAACCTATCGTGCTAAATTTACTGCAGGCCGACTTCTACAATTATACATAAGAAGTGTAGACATAAATGAGACAAGGCTCACAAATCTTCATGAACTTTGATGCAGAAACATTTATTATATACTTCTTAGTGTCATCTTTGTTGATATAGTACATAGCAATTTGCATCAATTGCACATCATCCAGATCCATGTACTTGTCCTTCTTTACTTGACTAAAATTTTCATCAGTGGCATGAAAGAATGCATCCAGGAATCTGTGATCACAGGTCAGCAAGGATAAATGTGCTTCAGAGGCAGCTTACCTCTCTTTTTCTGGTCTTGACTCTCAGTAAGAATTTATATTGATTCTGGGCTGGGGACGACTAGGATACATTGTGGCAAGTGATGCATAAGGTAGCTCTCCGCTTGACTTTTGTCCTCTTTGAGCACACAACAACAGAAAAAAAAAATGAGCAGCTGTCAAGAAGACCTTTTATTTGTTTTGTAAATTACTGTTAATTGCAGCTACCAGTATTCCATTATGGGAAGCCACTCACAGACACATCCTCCACCATGACAAAATCTGAAAGCCTTTGAAGATATGCGTAGTAGTCCCAGGTACCCATAATGCCTTGCTGTCACGCACGCGCTTAGGCGCTAGTGACATCCGG
>JAAIFI010000453.1:0-20167 GCA_011032875.1 Phlebia tremellosa | reverse complement strand
TGCACTTCCGGGCCTCGCAGGGATTGCCCACCCCCACTATGCATCAACTTGCTTGGACGTGGCGTAGGCGAATAAATCCCTTCGTACTATCCCTCAGCATGACCACACTCCAGATATCCTCCGGCATCGTGCTTTCTTATCCAGAGCAAAACCCTTTCGAGATGGACCCCCCGCCATTCAACCTTACACCAGAAACGAGTAAGATATGGGCCAGAGAAAGGGAACTAGACACGCCAGAGTTCATTGCTGCCGCTCGCGCACAAGCTAGCAAATCAGGTTGCAATCCGTTGTGGACTTGGTTCGGTACTAACCCGCTTGTTATCTACGACGAACGTATCAAGAAAGCGGTGCTTCCGTTCAAGAATTACGTGGTACCTAGTCCTGTCCAAGAAGCCCTGCTGTCATCGGATTTCGAGTACCTCGAGCGCGTGAATCCCAAAGGAAACACACCGCTGTACAAGGTCCGCATCGGGGACGATATTCGCCTGCTCAAAATCGTACGTACATCTTCGGTCGTGCGGAAGTTGAGATTACAGAGGAATTGACCAAATCCGTCAAAACGTTGAAGTTCTTCGACAGAGATCCCGACGAAGAGTTCTTTCCCTCGGAGACGGGGATGTCCATGATTCGCTTTCGCCGCGAGAAAGATGCCTACGCGCATCTAATTCATTACGGCGTGTGTGACAATGGCAGCGTACCTCGCTGTTATGGATGGCTGGAGCTTTCACGGTCGAGTTGCGACAAGCTCTACGATTTTTCTCTCGCCACAAAGGATCAGGATGATTTTCTACGCATCTCTTTGAAGAAAAACCGCCGCCGACCGAAAGCGCTGCTTCTAGAATACCTTTCTCCTGTCGAACGACTCAGCGTGCAGAACATCACGCCGACTATCGCAGACACTGCACTCAGAGCGTTATGTACCATCCACTCAGCGTTCGTTCGTCATGGTGATATCGAAACACGGAACATACTCTTGCTGCCTGAGGGCCGTGTTGTATGGGTGGACTTCGATAACGCTCAAACACCCCTCGAGAACAACCCTACATTGACCAGACAACTGCTTATGGATGAATTGGCGGACGGCTGGTCCCTGTTTTATACTTCATTGGTAAGTGTTGTGTATAAAGTTCATGGTCAATATGAGCTGATGATGGATCTGCGTAGCTCGCCGACCAGCGCATCGGTTTCAAACATTGGGTCTACTAAAGCTTACCGCTATTCAAGCAAGCTGCGTGATTTCGTGTGATTTCCATTTTCCTTCCCTGTTTTTATATGCGTTGTATTAGGTTTTTCCCCACATCCATCTGTGGTGTGGTTTGTTACAACTCTGCCCTTTATTCCTCGAATCGGATGTGTCCGGTCTTATGCATGATCTTTTAGTTAAGTGCGAGACTGTGGATTCGAGCACGAGCTGCAGCCATTTCGCGATGCCCAGATGGTTGGCCTAGTTTCACCCGTTAGCTCAGAGCTGACCACTAGTTACTCGAAGAACGAGATTACTTCTGCGCTCCTTCTATCGCCTACGGTGGTTTCGCAACAACGAGGGAAGTCGGAGCTGAGTCTTGAATCATTACATCGCCGCTCTGCCAGAGGCTCTGCATGTACATACTTGATACTGGGTTCGGAATTGTGGCGCACGCACCCATACACCGTGCCGCTTCAAAGAAACCTCTAAATTCCGCCTACGACACATTCAGGACAATCACCGTCTCATTCGCACTTGCCCCACCGCCCCAGATGACTACTCTTCAGACAGCCTCTGCTATACTTCTGTGCTATCCCGAACGGAATCCGTTCGAGATGGACCCACCAGCTTACAACCTCACCCCTTCAATCGGAATCACCTGGGCTATGGAGAAGTCTATGGATACTCCAGAATTCATTGCAGCAGCGCGCGCCCAAGCTCAGAAAACAGGATGCAATCCTCTCTGGACTTGGTTTGGCACGAACCCTCTTGCAATCTACGACGAGCGTATACAGAGGGCTGATTTACCATTCAATGGCTATATCGTACCTCCACCTCTCCCAAGGATTGACTCGCCCCCGGACCTGACCTATATTGAAAGAGTGAATGCGAGAGGTAACAATCCTATGTATAAAGTCCGCATCGGGGACGACGTTCGTCTACTCAAGCTGGTACGTCTCAATCTAGTTACATATCACTAGCTGACTCAAGTTCACCGACTATGGATTAGTTCCTTGACAGAGACCCTGACCAAGAACCCAAACGTAATGAAGTAGGGCTCTCGATGGTTCGCTTCCGCCGTGAAAGGGAAGCTTACGCTCATCTCATCCATTACGGGGTCTGTGATAAGGGCACTGTCCCCCACTGCTATGGCTGGCTGGAATTGTCACGCACAGACATGGACAAGTTGAAGGCTTTCTCTCTCGCTTCCAACGATGATACCGATGACGCTTTTCTCCGACACCTGGAGACCTATCGAAGGACTCCGAAGGCCCTGCTGCTGGAGTACTTCCCCGACACCGAATGCTTGAACGTGCGGAACATCAACCCTGACAATGCGGATGCAGCGCTCAAGGCATTGTACACAGTTCACTCTGCCTACGTTGTCCATGGTGACATCGAGACGCGAAACATCCTGCTGCTACCTGGCGGGCGCGTCGTCTGGGTCGACTTCGACAACGCTTCTGTACCTCCTGAGTCGGCCCAACGATCCAACGAAGATGCCTCCGATCCACAGTTCCCAACCATGGAGAGTATAGATGAAAATGATACTCTCGGACACAGGCCGCAAGTGACGAGACAGCGCTTGATGAGCGAACTTTCGGAGGCTTGGTCTTTGTTCTACACCGCGCTCGTAAGCACACCATGTTATTCGTTGAAGTGCTGCACGTTTTGATTGCTTGCTTGCGTGATTTGCTATAGCTGGCCGATCAGCGTATAGGATTCAATCACTGGCTATACTGATGATTTGTGTAGCTTTTCGTCCAATTAATATTTCTTCTTGACTTCTTGACAGTAACCGACGGCATAGTACCAACGCATGTTGCCTACCCTCATCACTTTCTGGATCTTCTTTCTATGTACGCGGTTCAATCCATGAAAGCATGCTAGTGAGACGTCCCTGCGCTATGTCTTGTCCGGTTTGATTAGTGGTTCCCCTGGATTATGAATCAATATCTTCTCGTGCTGTTATACTGCGCTAGTGCCACAATGTCTGATGAAACCATTTTCCAAAGAGGAGAAACATTGCATAGTGATACAAATACTACACACTGACCTACAAGGAACTCCGCGATCATGTGCATACATTGGCTAGAACAGTTGCCAGATTACAGCCGTGATTATCTTCTCACGAACACGAGAGGAACTCGGACAGGACTGCGAGAAGACGTCAGCAACCGCGAAGACGTCTTTGATGATGATGGAAACGAACTTCATCGTAAGCCCCGGTCTACATCGCAAAACTCGCGCCTTCTTCTGCTCAAATGTTTCAGGAGCAAATTCCGGTTCGTCCTTGAGTTCGACTCGGTACCGTGCGATGAGCATTGTCAGGATAGCTATACCCTCGGTCTCAAAGAATCTGACAGCCCTTAAGTAAATACAGAGACGTGATGTAATTTGCGCTGACCTGCGACCAAGACATGCCCGTGCACCACCGCTGAATGGCAAGAAAGCATCTCGAGGCCAGTTTCCTAGAAAGCGCGAAGGCTTGAATGTGTGTGGATCCTCCCAGTAGCGCGCTGAAAAGTAGGTACAGGTTAACGAAGCTTCACTGCCTATCTCGCGTTCTCTACGTACGATTGTAGTGAAGGCCAGCAATATGTAGACTGATACCAGAACCACGGGGTATGGGCACCTGGATATCATCGCCGGCACTGGTCTGGGTTACCAAAGTCGTATCTTCAGCCGAGATCTTAGGCACACCGACTACCTGAGGCAAGGTCAGCATTGGATCAAGTGAAACCCTTCTGTGAGTGAACAGTTGACAAACCGGTGGAAACATTCTCAACGTTTCGTAGAAAACACTGCATAGACCTCTTCAGGTTAACGCGTGAGGAAAGACATTGAGAAGATGACCTACGCTTCAGATTGAGTCAGTAAATTCATGTCTTCGTACGTCTAAGTCACTCGTATGAGACGAAATATATATGATAGCGAGCCAGTTCATGACTCACAGGAGGACGTCCATCCTTGAGGACGCTCTTGATGTGTTGAAACAATATTTCTTGTTCTTCTGGATAGCACGCTAGCAATGCGAAGGTGAAACACAGGGTATGTGCAGTCGTCTATGGCCAAATGAGATTAACTCCGTAAGATCGAGACCTCAGTAGTACTCACCTCGTGACCAGCAAGCAGGAAGATAAAGATATTACCTGTACGGCAGGCGAATCAGAAAGGGTATATTTTCAATGAATAAGCTTGTCAACGTACCCAGCAGCTCTCGGTCAGTCAATTTTGCGCCCCCATCCATTTCTCCGTCGCTAGCGTCAAGTAAGTTACTGAATAGATCATAACGTTCCTCCTTTTCGGCTGATCGGCGAGCCTGACACATCTCGAGCATGTATTTCTAACAAGGTAGAAAACAATCAGAACTCGAGTACATATCAGAATCTCTCGTGTCTCACCTCTAATTCTTCGAATGCAGTTCTAACACTTCGCAACCGCTTGCTAGGGGCATACTTTAGGAACCAATCCGGGAAGACTGCTTTCTTAAGCACATTGGTGGATACAATGTGAAGTGCATCCTGCAGCAGAATAAGCACAGAGCGGCGTTAAGACTTTGAAGTAACGTGCCTTGAAGGTCATTGTATGCCCTGGAGGAGTCACCACGTCATCCTGCCACGACACTCGTCTTCCGAACCCTGCAGCGCCAATTACAAATAATGCTATCTGATTAAGAGACTGAGTGCGAGCGATGCTAGTCTAGACGAAGGAGGACTTACTGGCAGTGTGATATCGACTGCATGGTCCACAACGATCCTCTCCTGTGAGCCCCATACGTTGTCGAACAAGTCTTTCATGATGCGCGCAGTCTCCTCCCAGACCAATTTGTTGTTCGGCTATGGAAAGACGAATTAGTTCGACGGCACAATGGTCAACGACAGCGTTGCTCAATGTGTTCATATGTTACATGGACGCATCAAGCAACGTGATGCCCATGATCGTTGCACTCACCTCTGAAAACGCTGGCGCAGTGATCTTCCTGTACCTCTTCCATTCATCACCTTCTGAGGCCACTATATTGCGCCCAAAAAATGTGAGTACGCCATACTGATGAACTGGCTTGGGGAATCGAGTACGGGCAGTCGTGACTTCCTAGAAGTGCAAAGCGCTGAGCAACGTGCATGTATGAATGAGCGATCTAACACACCTTGATAGCGGCTGCATCTGCTAGAAAAAACATCTGTTTCATTGTTGGGAAGGCAGAGACCTTGGCGAGGTATCAGTAGACTGAATCGCGAAAAGGCCGTGGTATCATACGTGGCTGATTATGTCTGCTCCGAAGTACTCGAAGTCGGCATGCTTTCGCAACCAAAGACGAAAGGTGCCGAGAGACACGCCAGGTATCGGATAGCGCCAGACGACATTGTTGAAAACACCGACACTGCTCAGTAGTGTCCGAAAACCGGGAAAGTTTCTGACAAAATGCGAGTACGTGAGGTATCACAGTTGCATAACAGGTAGAGACTTACTGTATCGAATTGACTCCTCTCCGGAATTCAATGTACTTCTTCAAAATGAGGAAAACCAAAGTGCCGAGTGCGACTAAAAACGCAGGAGACATGGCGCCGCAACTCGTTTAGAGTGTTACCTATCCGTCTTGCGCTTTATATGACACCATCAGCTTGTCTTTTCCCATGCACTATGAGCTGAGCCTCAATGTCTGATTGGAAGAATCGCTCATATCCACGCTTCAATGTCCGCATGTTCGTAGCCTCCTAAGTGTGTAAGTGCCAATCATGGAATGTTATTGGTCGGATATCTGCAGGCAGTTGATAGAGGGTGTATGGGCCGAGGACCTAGGGGCTAAAGTAGGCTAGTGCCTGGCATAGGTTCTCCCTGTCCCCCTGTTCCAAGTGCCAATCGAATAGCACACCGTAGAACGAACTTGTGCCTATCATGAGGTTAGCAACCAAATCTGGTGATCTGGACACCGCAGTATTTCCCACGGACAGAGAGTAATACTCGCAGCACGCGCAGACATTGACGATGGGAAGTCTCCGGGCGGTGGATGCCACCAACTCTCGCCGATGCCAACACAAAGTGTCACCCATCTCGTGTTCACGGCGGCCCGCTGACAGTCAAAGAATTGGGTCATCAGATACACAAGCCTTGCTTCCTTTTAGGCAAGACTGAAGAGCTTACTGATAACAGCACCGCTTATACGACGCCCTCCCTGGTAGACCGATTCCACATTTCAGCGTAACTCTCAACCGAAGATAGAAGTGAAAGAACGATTTTTTTAGTGTTTTACGAGTCTTTTTCTGATTCTACCAATTTTAAACTTCCTGTAGAGTTTGCTCCAATCACATGTCGCTAGCGTACAGCCGTAGACATGGAAAGTTCCCTAGAATCGAAGATGAGTGGATCTGTGAACATGTTCGTGGTGGTGGTTCGTACGAACCCAAATGCGGACTCGATGCAGGCCTTGATCTCTCCATAGCTGACCACAAGACAGCTCTGTTCGTCACGGGAAACGAGCATAACCCGCTCCTCGATACCGGCATCCAACTAGCGTTGTGTTAAGTGAACAGGCCAATACAAAGAAAGTGTGTTATCACCTTATTCAAACATGTCAACACATGAGACAGGTTGACAACGGGACGACCGTGTTCGTCAACTTGATGGAAGACGTAGTCGCGGAACAACTTCACTATATATCTATCACCTGTTTCTGACCAACGAGGGTCGCGAGCGAATTCGGGGCGTTCGTTGATGAAGTTGAATTTGGCGAGGAGCCTCACGAAACGACCATTCTCTAGCTCACTCATGAGCTCGCCCTCAAGCCGGTCAAACGCGCTATGAAAAGAACGGTCAATGTTGTTTGACACAACGTTGAGTAAAACATTCCTTACTTCTGCGACTCCTCTAGTTCCGCTGCTATTCGGGGTCCCAGCATGTCGAACAAACGTCGAATTGTCTGCACATTTATATAAGTATCCGTCTCGCTTGTCGAACTGAAACACTGACCTTATGCGGATCAGGTTTGGAGATCAAGAACAAGGCCACGCTCTTCAAGTCTTGTGAATAGTGCTTGTTCAGATTGTCGATCGACTTGGGCAAATTGTTCATGGCAGTCAGGCTATTGCAACAGAGTGCAAATACCAGCTTGCCGAACATAGTGAGATCGTCCTGTTGTAGTATAGCCATATCTTGCCGGGCTTCATACATGAGGACATCTACGACTCCACAAGAACTCAACCGCACCCTGCAACTTGCATGAGCATAGAAAGTCCGATCATAGCTATGAAACGTACCTGTTCTTCCCAGTGAGGAGAATCTTTGAAACATCTACAAGGCGGCAGGCGAGTCCCGCATCGTGTACTGCCTTGATAGCACTTGCGATTTGAATTACGTATGACCACATTGTGCGTTCAGGGATTCTGGTGCTCTGAGCTTGCAGACGACCATGCTGGAAGAGAGGAGCTTTCGCTCTGAGATGTGCCTCTAACAATGATTGTGCGTTAGGGTGGTAATCGTACACCACAACGAGGGCTGTAGAGGCGGAGGTACAGGTTTAACGGACGTGCGCTACTACATTTGTGAAATGAGACCTACAGTCGTCGTTAAAGGCGCGCGTTGTGAACGCCTCCTTCACAGATATTATGTTGGGATGTTTCACGTGTGACCACGCTTCGATGCCACTGAACGCAGCCTGGGTGGTCAGGCGAAAATCTGATCAGAGGTCAGCTGACGTGAGCAACGGGCAGTCACCGATATTTACGAACTCTCTACGCGTCTTAAGACGTATGAACATCCGTCTGTAGAATTAATGGCTTTATAAACGGTCGAGGACCAGCCACCGAACTTTCGCCGTTCCCCAGTTGTCGGCTCTAGGGGGACCAAGGAATGATAGCCTTGTGTCTCATCCGGAAGGTTAAGGCCGGGAGGAGGCCCAGTGACAATTGCCTCTGAGCGTTTCTGTAGTTCCTCCCGCACCTCATCGGACACAAAGTACTTATGTTGTAAGGCTTCGGGGCGGGGCAGAGTATAAAGGTGATAGTTCAGCTGTGAAGCAACCGTGAGTAATCAGGTACAACCTTAGAACAATTGTACGCGCTCACAGGCTGATGAACATATGCCGACTCAGGATAGAACATATCCATTGGATTGGGCTCATACTCCATGGCGTACTGGTCGTATGCCCCGGTGTCGGGATCCATCTGGACAAAAGTCAACGACACTTAGAGAATCTTGCACAACCAATTGCTCACCCCTTGGAATTGGTTTGCGAGGTCATCCATGGACGGATCGTTTGCGGGATACGATTGGTTGTCATATTCATCGTACGTCGGCTCTGGTGTACTGGGAGAGAACGACGGGCTGTGGAACAGGTCAGAGAGCCGGGGATAGTCCAAAGTATATCACAAACGTGGAGGGTGTCGGTTGAAAGTTGACAGTTGCAGGTGTGGGGACAGGGCTTCCCGTGTTCTTTGGAACAAACACGGGAGCATTGACAGCTTGAGCAGGAAGCGCCCCGCCAGGAGTCGTTGTGTCTGTTGTGTCTGCTTGCCTAGATAGATCCATTTCAATCAGTATAATTGGCGTGGGAACGAGTGTAGTAAATTACTCTGGAGGTGATGGTGGAGAGGTATCGCTCTGCGGGTGTATCTCGGTCAATGCAGGTGTGACGAAAGTCGAAGGCGACCTACTGGTGGATGGTAATAGATACAGCCTTTGTCTTGAAATTTACATGATCTACACACAGAGTAAATAGCCAAAAGTTGTGTTACATTAACTCTGGCTTACCCGTATATTAAAATATTCCTACACTGGCGTTGGGTGGAATCTGTATGAGGAGTCAAGTCAGAATGCAGCGATTTCACGATGGTCACGGACCCTTTCTGGCCGGTTTCGGACTCGAAGGTTCAGAGGTCGATGTTGGAGGTGCAACAATCCTCACTGCAGAGGAGGCTGGCCTCGAAAAGAAGGCCATGTTGACCGCTCAGGTCGAGGACGGCCACTAACGTGTCTGGCATCGTCGACCATGCTGTATAAGGTCATCAATTTCAAGCGCCCAAGCTGTTGAGCATCTTGGACTGCGACTCCCACCACCTTTTTCCACCCTCACTCGCAGAGCATGGCCGGCCTTGCCAGAGACGCAGCTGCATTCAAAAACGCACTCACGAGACAGGATTACTCGTCATGGCATTCGCAGCCACCGCCATTACAGCCAACGACCGATGCACCGGAGGCGTCTTCCTCAGGGTCGAAGAAGAAGAAACGGCCAAAATCTAGTATGTTCAGTCACATTGGTAGCTTAATGCATGCCTAAGCACGACTTCCAGATATTGTATACTCTCAGCCTGCCGATACAGGTTATGGCCAGAATGTCAACACCCAATTGGTGTACGCTGTGACCCACTTGAAATCCACTGGCAATCCTATGCGCTTGCAGGATCTTGCTATCATCACTGGCATCCCCATCGACACCGACAAGTTACTTTTGGAGAAATTCAGGTCGCACGATCGTGTTTTGCACGATCCAAAGACCGACTTATACTCCTATCGAGTGAGTATTGCTGCGCACGCTGTGCGGCAGCAGCTGACACATGTTTTCAGCATGACTATAATGTGCGGAATAAAATATCGCTGTTGACAGAGATACAGCGCCAGACACGCAAGGGTGGTGGATTGTCCGTAAGAACGCTCAAGGAGAGCTGGAAGGAGGCGCCACAGGCTATCGAAGAGCTGGAAAAGGACGGCGAGGTGTATGTCACAAGGACCCTGAAAGATGGTCAGTTGCGTATGGTGTTCTGGAATGAAATCAAGCCAGAGGAGGAGGGTGCAGGCATGCAAGTCGAGAAAGGTCCGCATACGCATCCCCTGGTTTCTCTGATGACTGACCTCGCGCAGAATTTCTTGATCTATGGCACTCGCTGGAAGTACCAAACGAGGTCGACTTGCTCAAGCAGCTCGCGAATGAGGGTTTGCAGGCCACTGCTGGCGAATCGCTCACGCCGAAAGGCCCGGCGGGCAAGAAGAAGGGCAAAAAGTCGGCCCCAAGACAACGCCAGATCCGTCTTACGAATACGCATCTAAAGGGGACGATAGATTTGTCGAGGGATTACGTTGCTCCAGGCAAGGCCTGAATGGATTATGTATATTTTGGACTATCAACATCTGTATCTTACATCGCCATGTTTTCATTAAGAGTCCAGAAGGCCTCAGAGTACCCGCAATATAATCATTACCATTTATAATGCATCGAGAGTAACTATCAGAGCTAATATCATCGTGTAGATATCTGATAGAGCATGATGCACACGAATCGCTCACCTTTTGGATTCCCCTGTCATATCGTCGCTTTACGCGCTGCACCGAGCACCGTGACCTCTGTCAATATTGGGCGGAAGTCTCGCAGACGTCGTGACTAGTCGGGGGTAATCTCAATTGTTACTGCTACTATGGAGTTGGTTTGTCAACTTCTAGCAAACCTCTAGCCGGTATATGATCAATCATGCAGCGTTTTCGTGCAAGTATCGCACTGCCTGAGGCCCACTCAAATCTTACCTGATCGTGTCCTAAACAGAACATGAGCATTGTGCACTGAGCACGTAATACTCCCGAAGTTCACAGCTCACGGTACTTGTGCATCTGATGGTAGCATTCTAATGGCATAATCAACAAATACTGAGTGCGAAATTCGTGCAGAGTTGGAAGGCTGAAAGGACGAAGGCCTTGGGAGGTCGGCCGCGGCCCGCGGGAACAAGAGCTTTGATTGACGCCTGTCGCGAACCGCGGTCACGGGATCCAATGTTGGACTTTGGGCGTCTGACGCGGTTCGACTTGCTCCCAACGTCGCTCGCTTCTGCATCCCTCCCATGCACACGAACAGTACTCTCGACTAATAACCACTGGTGTTGCTTTCTATCAACTACTGAAGTTGCTGCAAGCATATATTTTTTCTGCATTTCAACACCAGTGACGGTTCGTACCTCTCAGCTACTCATTGCTTGCGATTACTTGACATCGTTCGCTTCCATAGGATTATATCAATACAGAATGTGGTCAAAGGTTAGCAGCGCACTGAAACTGCGTCCCGGGACCCCAGGACCAATTGCAGAGGAAGAGACGACGACAGGCTCGGGGGATGTACTAGCGAGCGTATTTGAGCAACACCCGAACTTGTCTGTTTTCCATCAACCGTCAGAAGTACCTTTCCCTTCACCGAGCCCCCCTGCGTCCCCCTCAAGAAATGGCCGACGAGGAATGTTTAAACGCATGTCAAAATCTGTGGCATCCAATAACGACGCAATGGATACGCTATCGAGACATACCCTCACTAAGAAAGTAAGATCCACTTTTCAAGGTCCTTCTACAGGTGCGCCGCCCTAAGAATCGCTTGAAATTGTTCACTAAAACTACGATTCAGACTCACTGAGCCGTGCATCCGCAGAGACATTCATACGACAGTCACAAGACACCGCAAGACCCTCCATGGACAGCACAGCCTCTCGGCCCTCGATAGCACCCTCAACACCTACCACGGACACCAAACAAGGGATCATGGATACAAAGCTCGGTTCTATACGCTCCATCTTGAAGCCAGGCAATACACCGGGCACAGGTCAGAGCGTGCGCTTTTTCTCTCGCGACGCCTATCGCGTCATTAGTCCTGAACTTTCGAGTACCGAGCTTGAGGATAACAACAACCTCTTCAACCGTTTACAACGCGCTGCGCCGTCAAGGCCAACGGTTCAACAGGTGTTTGCAACGCCTCCTCCTCCCCCTCCAAAGGAGGGCGAGTTGTACCCGCCCACGGAGATCATGCCGTCCACATCCACCCCCATGATGGGCCAGATGGTCATCCCGCCACCAAGTCTCGGCAATATCTTCGAGTTCTCTGAAGACGCGCTCAACGAGGTGCCATCGATACCTGCTATAAACAACCGCACACCTCTTCTGGACTCAGCCGTTGAGGTCTTTGAAACAGAGACCGAAACGGAGACTGAGACGGAAACTGAGAAAGGTCGTCTCCCTGATACCAAGCAGGAGGACACGAGTATACCCATACCTGAGACCCTAGGTACACCCTTCGCCGATGCACTATCGCAATCCTCCCCGTTGAAGTCTCCGCCCGGTTTGCACGACCGTAGTCAGTCGTTCAGCTTCGGACAGACCTTATTCCAGACATTCAACAAGAATGAGGAAGCTGGCGGCAGAAACACACCACCTCGTCCTCCATCCGTCAACCGCAGTCGCGCTCACAGTGACACTACCGTGTTTACATCCATGATCCACTCCGCTGCATCAGCGCTGACAGACAACAGACGCCCTGAAGCCGACATCAACGACATGTCCATGGCGGTCGTCGCCTTGAAATCACAGACCCCGCCTGTCGTTTTGGACCCGTTCGCAGCGAACGCGGTAACGTACTATGAGCCGGGGAAGATGCTCCCACCATCGCCGCCACAGTCGACACATACGCGCACTGCATCACGCGAGGAAGACCTCATCTGGTCTCTACGCACGCAGCTTGCGCTGCAGTCCGAGTTGTGCGGGCAGTACGAAGTCGACCTTGCTGCACGCGACCAGATCGTAGAGGCTCTGAACTCGCGGTTGCTCGAGACAGAGCGCGAATGTGAACGGAGAAAGGGCGTCGTCCGCTCGTGGCGCAAGCGCGTCGCGGATCTGGAGAAGTGCGTGAAAGGCCTCGAAGAAAGCGTGGAGCGCAGCCGGGAGGAGAGCATGGAGAGAAGTGTGATGGACGAAGCGAGTGGGGAGGCGCTCAGGATGCTGCACCGCCGCATCGGCGAGCTCGAGCGGGAGAAGTCCGAGAGCGAGCGGAGGGAGAACGAGACGAAGAAGGCGCTCGAGACGCGGAATGCGGAGCTGCAGCGTGTAGTCGAGGAGTTGATGACCCGAGATCAGAGCGAGAGAGAGCTGAAGGCCGGCATCAAGGCTGCGAAGGAGCAGATGGAGCAGATGGGCCAGCAGACCCCCCTCGAAGGAGAGACCGTGGACGAAGTGCGTGCACGGCACCAGACTCTTTCAGCTTCGTGGGAGGAGGAGCGCGCCCGTCTCGTCGCTACCAATCACAGCCTCCGTGAAGATCAGATTCACCTGCAATCGCAGATCACGGGCCTCCGTGAGGAGGTTGTCCGCAAAGAAGACGAACTTGCGGTCCTGAAGTCGGAGCTTGAGGCACAGTGGAAGCATACCGAGCAAGCAGGCGAGGAGATCGACAAACTCAAGCAGGAGAATGGAATGCTCGCAGAGGAGGCGGAGGCTCTCCGCACTCAACTTTCTGATCTCGAAAACGAGCGGGATGAGAACGACGCGAAGAACGTTGAACTCGACAATGAAGTCCAGGACGTGTGGGCTGCCAAAGATGAGCTTGAGAAAGAGAAAGACGATGTGAGCAATCTTCATTTTCTTCGGGTGCCCTGTGACTGACTGATTTCTTCCACGCTCAGCTCGAGGACCAACTCCGCGCCGAACTTGAGCACGCCGCAGAGCTCACAAGAGCACTGCAAGAACGTGAAGACCGCGTGTCTACTCTGGAGAACGAGCGACAGTACGCGTACGACAGCGTGTCTCGTTTGCAAGACAACATCCGTCAGCGAGATGCAGAGATAAACGATCTGACTAAACGCTTCAGAGACCGCGAAGCCGAAGTCGAGGAGATTCGCGAGGCTCTCACGCGGCAGCGGCGCGAACATGCGCGCATCGTTGACGAGCAGAGCCGTAAGCTGTCCGAAGTGGTCGCGCGCGAGGTGGAGTCCCGCCATAGCATGGAGCAGGCTGTTCGCGAGCGGGCCGAGACCGACGTGCTTACGAACACGTTGCAGGAGCGCGTTGGCATGTTGAATGAGGAGCTGGAGAAGCTGCGACGGCAGGTGCATGAGCTCCAGCAGGAGAGTGCGGACAAAGAGGTGAAGCTAGCGCAGGCCTCGAAGCAGCGTGCGCAAGACAAGGAGGACTTACAAGGCCTCAACATTGCGCTTGACTCAAAGCAGCAGGAGCTCGAACTGGTACGCTGATTTTCTCTGTCCCTTTTGGCCAGCGAACTCAATTGTTGTTCCACAGCTTAAGAGACGCATAGGTACCAGGACGTCTGTCAGTTCTGCTCAGTCGTCGGCGGTGAAGGCACCCTTCCGTCGCGAATCCTCTATCTTCGGCACTCCCAGCGTGTCGAGGCCACCTTCAGCATTATCAGACACAGGCAGCACGGCCAGCAAGGAACGCAAAGTCAGCGACCCGCCTTCAGCGAAACCGTTCGCCAGGAGCGCCCGCACCAACGCACCCACCGGCAGCATCAGACGCGCCGCGGTAGAAAGCAGCATGGGCCCGCCCTCCGCAATCAAGCGTGCTGGCTCTCTCATGTCGGCCCCTGCGTCGACCCCGACCCGCATCCCATCGTCGCTAGGGCGTGCGTCCTCTGCGACTCCGACGGTGAAACCCGCGCGTCGTGTGGGCGGGAGCGCGACATCATCGCTGGAATCGCTGCGCTCGAGGGGCGCGCGGCGCGATTCGGTCTTGAGCGCGTCGGATGTGAGCGAGCAGAGCGAGAAGGAAAACGTCGACGCCACGCCTGTTGTGAGACCTGGCCGCCGTGTCGCCGTACCTGCGTAACCGACGTTCGTCCACTTCGTTATCCGCCCCACCGAACAACCCATTTGGACTCGTATCTATCGATATCTATGTAGAGCGTCGGGTCCACGGTGCGGTACCCATATGAACACTCTCTTTCGTCTGTCAACTCTGGCTTCTTCACGTTCTTCGCATGTTTCTTTCATTTCGAGATATCCCCGCATATGATCTTTCCTATGTTTCATCCGCTCTCTTTCTCTTTCTCTCCCTCTTTTTCGAGTTGGTGCTTTCTCTCTGCTATGATCCGTCCGCATCTTGTCCGCCTCGTTCGCGCCGGTTATTTTCTTTCGATCTTCGCTTGTCCCTCGAAGTCTTGTACAATGTTTTGGGCCGTTCTACAAAAGTTTTTCAACGCTCTTTAAAGTTTTGTACGATGATGATGCCTTCACGCCGTTTATCATTATGAACACACAGCTGTACACGTTAACGTCACGAAAGCTATACCTCAATCGTACTTTGTATTATGCCGAACAAATGCAGTTATCCCGACCCCATGAACATTCCGTTTATCCGTGAAACTGAGCCCATTATAGTTTCGGCTTTTGCCGTAGTACATTCCGCATTAATGTTTACTGGTAGACGAGCTTTCTTCTGCAGTGCCACCAACTACTTACCCCCTGCGCCCTGTGCTCAACTATACACTTACGTGGTACAACTTACACGTGTGTACGGCATGGAGAATGAGAGGTGATTGATGCTTCACCATAATCCTTATAAGCAGCTGATAACAAGATCTTGGGTGAACCCACCACTATACTTAGACAATACTATGCCACAGAGAACGACTTGACGGAAACACAGATACTACTCAAAGCCGAGACACGATTTGTCCCCGCAGGGAATGGTTTTGATCATCTCCCTTCCCTTGGAAGTTCTTGCCCATATCTTCGACATTTGGTCCTCGCTCAGGCCGACAGTTGATGACGCGAATACCTTGTTGCCGACACCTTACACAATGCGCACACAGCATAGTGCCGGAGACTTACGAATCTTCAGCAGCGCCTAGATGTCGTCTGCGTTAACGCACCGTTCTCANTTACGAATCTTCAGCAGCGCCTAGATGTCGTCTGCGTTAACGCACCGTTCTCAGTTCCACGACACCTAATCCTGACGAGCAAAAAAAAAAAGCGACGCTAGATTCCGGCCCAGCAACCTGCACCGTTCTTGCCAAGACTGTCGGTCGCCTTCTTCCCGGTCGCGATGTGGTATCGTTATTGCTTTTCATCAGTACTACACATTTTTCGCAGAGCCTTCACTAGCGGCACTACACATTTTTCGCAGACCCTTCACTAGCGGCACTACTCAGACTCCGAGTCAGGATCTGACACCTCTCCATCTGCGAATAGGTACGGACCTCCCTAGTACGAATTTTTATGAACACAACTCTTGCCTCTCCGGAGGAATTGATTTCCTAACTCGTGCGCTCCGCATCCTCACAAGTTTGCCCCGATTCGATTAACGCTCGATGACAATACTCAATTTGGAGGACGAGGAGCTCCTTGAAGCACGGAGGACCCTCATCTAGAACAGCTTCAGACCGGCGATAGTGGTCAACATTCTTAAGATCCTGATCACAGCGGTCTGCATGACTGTGATAGTGGGCTCTGGGCTAAGTATTCGAGTATCGTGAGCTACATGATGAATGGATGCGTGCACGGGTTTCTCGACCCGAATCGCCAAATGTCGGACCAACTGACCACAAATAGCAGCAAATTGTATCCGATGTACGCCCCGGGTCGTAGAGTTTTTCCCGCACATAATACAAGCGGTACGTAGTAGCAAGTTTTTTCGTACGAGCGTTATCTCGAAATCTGTGCAGCTTATATGGCATGATTCAGGTACTTTTGCAAACCCATTGTCAGAGCCCGCTAGTACTCCCCAGTACTCCGAGGATCATTTCACCCCTCGGTCACGCTCACTTCTTCTGTCGTACTGCCCTCCTTACCTTCACACTATGGCTATATCATCTGCTCGGGCTCAACTTGCTGCTGTGACCGGAGAATCCATCTTATTTGGTAAGTCTCCGTTACATGTAACAATCGGTGCATTGACTGAACTGAACCGCGCAGGCATTAACATTGTATTACTTCCTATTACATTATGGCTTGTGCTGTGAGTAGTACAGTTCACTTCTCACGCAACTTAGTGACAGTTTGCCTCTGTCAGAACGCGAAAGAAGAAGTGTTCTGGAAGTGATAAACGTAAGCTTGGCCTCTACCGAATTATTCGTCTTAGGACTGACAATCCTTAGGAGGTGTTAGGAGACATAATAGTCATATGGAGAGCATGGGTTCTGTGTAACTGTAGCTATATGGCTATTGTGCCTCCTGTCCTCTTCTGGATAGCGACCGTCGGTAAGCGATATTTCGGGCCAGTATCCACCGTGGTAGTGATCTCATATTTGAGCCAGTATCGGGCATCGGTTCTGCTTACTATTTGTCGATGCAAACAGTTGACAAGGATGTGGAATTCTCCACTGCTTACAGTGCCGGATTTTGGGTTATCTCATTCGTCGCATCCGCCTTTTTGACTAACCTGTGCGCTGTGGGCATAATCGGTTATCGATATCGGTAATGTTGTGTTAGCTTGCTCCTGCGTAGTATAACCTAATAATGAGTGTCAACATATCATCAACAGGATATACTACAAGGATGTCGTATCCATCTTGGGCAGGCGCACATCAACGCAACGGCGGTTTTTTGTGGTTATCATCAAATTGAGGTCTCTCTACTGCGTGACTTTAGTACGCCCCTCACACTTGATGTCTCTCGTTAGCTTCAACGAGTAACTGTGATTACTAGATTGCTCTTACAACAGTCTATGTTACAGGGAGCGATGCCATCTACATAATGACACGGTTGCTGTCACAATTGACGGTAAGTACGCGCTTACCATGTCTTTATATCGTTAGTAAGCTGACCGCGTTCTTGAAATAGCTAATTTACCCGACGTTAATCATCATTCTCCTCTGTCTGAGGGGCACAAAAAAGGTCGACATTGATGACCTTCACTGGGTCTCCGTCAGCGACTTCCTAGTGCCAACGAGTACCAGTAATGTAAACTAGCTTTGTTGGTACTAAATGGACCGCCGGTGTATATCGATTGGGATCCAGATCCAGGAGATTCCCTGGACACTGAGTACTGGTGTGCAGGTCGGCGAGATCATCTAGCTAAATTGCGGGTGCCGATACTGAGATATTGATACTGGACAGAGCTGGCGGAAGGCGCGAGAGTACCTTGCCTTGTTCCTGACTCAAGTTCAGGGTACGCAGTTGAGCGGTTTGTCGCCGTTGCAACACCAGTGCAGTACGACCCTTAATTTTTGTCTTGTAACAAGGACTCGTTCATATGCCAGAGTAGAGTGTTCTGCTGAACAACGAATATTGTTCATTCGTGCAAACCACGTCGATTGCCCTCCACGTGGTTTAGTACTCGTGTTTGATCGAACCTTGGCCGCCTCCTGTTCCAGCTTTCTCCTCCTCCTCCCTGCCCCCTGCCCCCTGTCCCCTGCCCCCCTCCCCTGTTCCTCAGTCCACCACCACAACGACAGAACATAATAAATTTCGCGCCAAATCTCATACCCAAGGCCCCCCAAAAAATTAGGAGGACTACAGGTGACTGATCCTTAATCCCACTAAGTTTGAGGTTAGCTGACTCGAAGACATTTGAATCTGCCGACTTTGATGTAGATCCGATGCATTTCGAAAGCGACATTTCAACTACCTCCAATCTGCAAGTGAAATCTGCAATGAACCCGGATTTAACTCTGTCCCTTCCTCCAGAAATTCTCGTTCGCATATTCCACCTATACGTGTCTTCGCTCAGGCCGGAGCTTGAGGATAGTATGTCGGAGTCAAACGCGTTTGATTACTCCTGGCTACCGATTTTGGAGGTCTGCCAGCGGTGGTACGCCGTCGCAACTCACTGTCCCGCCTTGTGGTGCGACATCCATTTTCCTGTCAAACATCCTTTCGTCGAGTTTTGCCTGCAGAGATCCCAGAATGTGCCGCTGACGGTTATATACTCAGAGGTCATCTCTGGACGTAGTGCGGTTGAGAGCCTAAAAATGCTGCTTTTACATATGCATCGGATCCGTCATCTGGTCATGACTTTGAGAAGAAGGACGACGCGAAACGCGATTCAAGGACTGGTTCACCAGCCTGCCCCGATACTCGAATACTTTTCCATCGACTTTTCCCAAACCACAGCTTATGAATCAATTTCGCCAAACCTCTCCTTGCCTCTCACTGGTGCACACTTGTTGCATAATCTTTACTTATGCGGTCAAGTCCACATATCGGACGACGTTACCACACTGCCCAGCCTCAGGAATCTGGCTCTTGACGGGCCTAACACGAAGGCGATCTCAGTCTCAGGACTACTACACACCATCAACCGGATGCCAGCCCTTACTTATGCGAGGATCCAAGACATACGGCTTATCGCGGACGATACTGAACCATTGCGCACAGTCACAGCCGCGCACCTTGGAACGCTGGCGCTGAACACTCTGAACCCAGAGTTTTATGCCAAATTCCTCGACTATCTTATCACCCCCGGCACCATGTGTATCACACTTGAATATTCTGACCGAAATCTGCACGTTACCACTATCACCCCCGAGCGTCAGCTGATGATAATGACACCGCTTTTGCAAAAGGCGGCTGGTGCGAATTGTACCAGCACACCACCACCGATCCTTTCTTTCCACATCGACCTCACTCTGAAACCTGATACAGCTTCGTTCGACGCACTCAGAACGGCGGGGAGGATGTACGGCAGTTCGCCGCCTGCCGTCCGCGCTTTCCATCTTTTGTTACCAGCTCGCATCCAAGAAATCTACACGCTTGTAGCGCACATGTCGGAACTACTTCAGGGCGTGCGCCATCTCTCCTTCAGAAACTTCCATCCGCTGCCCCAGGACGGACTCCCTCGACTGTCTTCGCTGATGCCCAATGTGCAAACACTATCTATGAGCCTACTTAATCCAGCAGGCGTAAACGCGGCCCTACTGGAGTCGGATCTGCCCGACGAATTGCCCTGGCCGCACTTGACGCACCTGATATTACATTGCATCGAGGTGTCCAGGTGTCACTGCGGCTCTGAGCGAGCAGGTCCAGTATTGCACTCGGGATGTACCAAGGCTCTGCGAGAGGCACTGTTTTATCGTCGTCAAGATATTGGGTTTCCTCTCCGCAGGCTCACCGTCGAAGACATACCAAGCAACAGGGACTACAACGAAGATATCTTCCGAGGTTGCGCTGAAGTAGTGCAGTTCCGTGACATTACACCTGATGAATACCGTGGCTAGTAGTCTGCGTGTGTATCCCACTTGTTTTAGTGGGAGCGGGCAATCCCTGCGAGGCCCGGAAGTGCACGTGAGCT
>JAAIFI010000452.1:0-20169 GCA_011032875.1 Phlebia tremellosa | reverse complement strand
AATTAGTTACAGATCGTCGCTGCTGTTGTTGTGTGCCGCCGCATGCGAGGTGGTCGGTTTCTTTTGTCGCCCAGTGTAGCTCTTCCTATGCGAGCTATGGCTCAACTATGGCAGCTATATAGAGGGGGGAGTAGGTATGCGAGCTATGATCGCTATGAGCGCTATATAGCACTATATACACAGATGAAAGACTCCAAATCCAATGAGTCAGTGTCGCCCTTCACTGCTGGACACTCTTTATCACAGCCTGCCTACACTGTTCCAACACTATTGGCAGCTTTGTCTGCATCTGCTCAGCCTATTAATGAAGCACCTGTTGGGACCAAACAACCTGTGATGTCTGAAGGTACTTCAATAGATATTAGTCCACCAGCTGTTGAGGAAATTACCAAGCACCTCATTAGTATGATGAAAGTGGCCGACACTGACTTGGAGTCGGAGCACCTTGCAACAGAGTACACCACCCTCTTCCCAGAGAAAATCAAGGTTACTATTGCCGCTCTCATGAATTTTAACAATAGCTACTGGTCACTCAGATACAATTGGAGGCTCAATCGCAGCACAGCGCACCTAAAGCTTGTTCATTGCAAACAGTCACACATAAAAGTCACACGTAATGTGACATGAGCGCTACAGGGATTAATCATCCCCATTTTCACGCATCCGAGGACCATCATCATGACACTCTTTATGGACTCGACCTTGCTTGATACGCCCGACCAACTCTACAACGTTCATCCAAACTGTCAAGGCAATGCAGGTCGAACTATCAATGACGGCTACAGTGATGACGACGAGGTAGGATACAAGTGTGAACATGATTGTGTCGCAATTATCCCCCGATGCTTTCGGAATCTGCCCGAAGTTTTGAAGTGTGAGTCAAGAGATGTCATCTTGCCTCTCGCCAGCCTGCTTCCGAAGGAGTACCTTAGGCAACATTTCCTGCTTGACTTCTCGAATAGTCATCGAGACGTATTTTGCGGGAGCGACGAAGACCTCATTGGGTATTGCAAGTATCGCCCTCCGGAGAATGCGGCACAGAGGGATTGTGCTATACACCTTCCGTCCGGCACCCATGAGTCCAACGAGGTGCAAGGCAGAGGGTATATAATAGCGCCGTCGGTGATGCGATAACAATATTTGGGCTAATTTTGCAGCTTGATCTTCCCGCGTTAACGCGAGTGGTTTGAGACTGAGGTACGGGTCTTCGCCCACTGCGAGGATGGCACTGATTAGATCGTGGTCTACCTGAATACTTGGAAAGTCAGGGTATCCCAGGAACCGGTAAGCCCACCACCGCTTTGGTCTATCTTGAAGATCGATGAGGGGAATTTCGAAGTCAAGACGCTCGACCAGGCACGAAAGTGCGCTCCTGTATGTGTCAAGGGTCACTGGAATGCTGCACATCCTGAAAGTGCGAAGGATTACATAGGCAGCAGCGTAGTCCTCAGATGCCACAAAGACAGCGATCGCTTTGTTGAGTATGGTGCCGTTTATGGCAGCTGAAGGTTTATTCGGATGACCATCTGTGGCAAGGAGATGAGATTGCAACATGTCGCGGAAGAGTTCGTAGAGGGTTGGCGCATTGTCAGGCATCTTGTGTGCACGAGAGCGAAAAGTGCGGGGTCGTGAAAGTAGACTGACAGCATGGAAGAGGGTACTGAATATCTGTGCATCAAGTTCCTGGGGATACGACTCCACGAGAAGACGATAAAGTACGAAGGCCGAGTTGTAGCAGCGGTGCTTGACGTATAAGGCTAAGAGAGTACACAACACTCTGCCGTCAGATACCGAGCTGCGAAAAGCACCGCGGACCACGGAGATGATATCGCGCACGGTCGATGATCCGGATCTCGCAAGCTGTAAAAGTAGCTCAACGTCGAGCTGAGGGACAACCTCGCCCACAAGTACTCGGGGGTCCTTCGTCCATGGTCCTCCACGTGCCGGAGAGTGCAAGCGGGAATATATGCAATCCACATACTCGTGAGTCTTGGCCGACAGGGTGTATCCCGGAGGTTGATGCTGAATATACGTCTCGACGAGCTGATCAATGACCTCCGGTTGGACCTTGAAAACCTGGCACAATTTGCACAGAAGAAAGCGCAGACAGTCTTCGTTGAATGACTTTTCTTTAAGCACCTCCTGGGCCGCCTCAAGTATAGTGACGGAGTTGGGTGGAGCCAGCCAAGAGCCACGTCGAAGGACATGCATGGCTGCCTTCAACTTGGGTGGAGGAATGAATCTCTCGTGGATCATGTACGAGTAGACTTGCATAGCTTCCCGCATGGATCCGTACTTCAAAAACAGATTCGTAGCGTGTATGAAGATATAGGAGCGCTCGCGATCCTGGAATCGGGTTCGCATGACTTTATGAAAAATGTCGGAAGCATAGGCGTTCTGGCGATTCTGAAGTAGTCGTTTCAACAGCTTGAGAAGTTTCTTGCCTGAGTTTACTGTCACAGGCGGGGGCGCCCTCGAAGGAGCTGCGATCGAGGACTGTAACCTCGCATTTCTCGAAACAATTGATCCGCAAGGAAGTAGGATACGTGCGGCTTGCGCGAACTTGAGCGAGCGAACGACCCTCCACATAGACCCCGACGGTCCATATGATGTCGTGGATGAGTAGCTCCGGTGGGCAGACTCGACTATTGGTAAGATGGTCAAGATAAATCGACTGTGTAGACAGAGCTGCTTACTGTGAATGCTAAGTTTGCGACTTGGATATGGTCTGAGACTTGAAGCTTGAGGACCGAGGTCGAAGAGTCGAGGGAGGAGTGTTAAGCGCTAGACTCTAGGCGGCGGAAGGATCTTGGGCGCTTGCCGGGGACGTGGTTTAAACAGCTTGCAGGTCTTGCCAGGTCGTGTCTCCGCTGGTCTCTGCTTCTCCTCGAACGACTTTCTTTCTCTTTCTTCTAATATCTGTATCGGCTCAATACGAGCCTCTCGGCGCGAGCTCGAGTAACATACCCTTTTCATCTCTGCGCAGTACAGCGCAGTGTAATCCTGGTGGTCGCCGGACGTCACTCTAGCCATGCTCTCAGACTCTCCTCCTGATGTCGAGGAGACACCGACGCCCGCGGTGAGCAGTCTTCGGTCAAAATTCGAGAAGTTGGCCGTCGAATCGTCCCCAACCATTGCCGTCCATAAATTCTCGCCTAGCACTGACCTCCTCGCTCCGGAACCGGGAAGTCCACGACCTCGTGCGATGTCCAACAATGACCAACGGTCCAATTCGCCCATGAGTGCTCGAGCTCTACGTACAGCAGCCTCCTCGTCGGATTTGAAAACAAGTTCCAACATAAAAAGTCCGCCGCCGCCTCCGCCATCCCGCTCCCGGGGGAACTCTCCTGCTGCTTCAGTGAGAGCCAGTCCGCTCCTACGTCCAGTGGCCGCCCCTAAGACACCATCTCCCATTCCCCCGGTATCTCTCGCGACTGATTCATCTCAAAGCATGACTGCTTTGCTTGCCAGAAAACCTCCTCCGCCACCGTCTGCGCAGCGTGATCCATTCGATGACCTCCCTGCAGGAGGTGTCGCTGCACGCATCAGCAAGTTCGGGTGAGTCTCGCCGCGAACCAGAACTACCTGATCCATACGTCTACATCCTTGTGTGCTGACGGAAGATGCTCTAACAGGAACATGTCTGCGACGAATTCTCCGAGCTCGCTACCCACCAGGTCGCCGCATTCTTCTGTCCGTGTCGCATCTTACTCTTCCGTGTCCGATCCTTCATCCGCAAACAGTGTGTCAGGAGCCTCCACTTCTACTGCAGACCGTTCAATTCGCACCCCTCGTTACTCGTTCCCTCTCAGTCAGCCTTTGAAATCCTACAACCCTCGAGGATCATCTCCAAGCCCCGCCAGCGGCGAACAATCCACAGACTCATCGATACCTGTCCTGCCTCCTCCTCTACCGTGCCGAAGACCTACGGCGCATAGTGAGGTGAACGACGGCGATCATGGGCGCTCTGGCTCATTGGAGAGCGTAGGTTCGCTGTCGAGCGATCCAGGAGCACAGTCGACGGACAGCGCACAAAGTACACTAGAATCAGCAACTAATCCCGTGGTCAGTCCACCTCCCCGCCCTCCGAGTCATCCTCCCCCTCGCCCCCCACCACGATCGAAGGGCGTACATGCGATTCGACCGACACCTGCAACCAGTCCTCCGTCAGCATCTCCCAGTCCGTTATCTGGCACGCCCCCTCCTTTACCGGCACGTAAAGCTTCACTGCAAATAGTTGATGAACAGCACAGTAGACGACCGCCGCCTCCCCGCCATCGTACCTTGGTAGACGGCGATAACCCGGCGCAGCCCAGCACCTTAGTGTACGCGTCAGACCAGTTGTCTTTATCACCGTCCGACGTGGTTCCTGTGAGTTCTCCTGCCACTACCCTATCGGTCGCGCAGGTCCCCGAGCGCAAAGTATTTGGTTCTCATCCACCGCCTCCTACGCGTACAATCGGGCTAGGAGACAAACTCCCTCCAGCCCGCCGACCGCTATCAGGTTCATCCAGTGAATCAGAGGAGGAGGATCTGAAGGTCAAAGTTGAGCTCCTCCCGGATTCCACTCGGTCTTCTCGTCGACCCCCGATAATAGATTGTCATATCTATCCCGAGTCCCAGATATACGTCCCAGCCTACACAGGGGTTGTAGTAGCGTCGGGGCATATAGTTGCGGTAGCTGCCCACCATCACCTGAAGATTTACGATCTATCGCATTCAGACTCGCCCATTCATGATCTAGACGCACGAACCATAGGCTTCGATACGAAAACAAAAGACTTCAAGATCACCAGCATGGAGTTCAGACCTGCCTCGAAGGCCTCTGATCGCGGATCGTTTTTGTGGATTGGCACGAAGGATGGCCATCTATTTGAACTCGATCTTCGCGGCGGTCTTGTAGTTGGCATGCGACTTGCTGCTCATACGCACGCAGTGACGCATATATTCCGATATGCACGATCCATGGTCACCTTAGACGAAAGTGGGAAAGCACTTGTATTCGTGCCAGAGCCGGAGAGTAATATCGATCTCGGCCTAGCGCATACACAACCTCGTGTTGTCCGCATCGCGGAGAAACAGGAGTTTGCGAAGATGCTTGGTGGTTACATGTGGACTTCAGCCAGAGAGTCGAACAATAACGGTGCGGGAAATACATCGAGGGGTCCCATCGTTAGGATCTATGATGTTTTCAACCCCGGGAGTACAGGGAAGTCGCTGTTACCTACTGAGCATCTCGGCGCGGTTACGTCTGGGACTATGTTGCCGACGCAGGCGAGCTTGGTGTACCTGGGACACGAAGGTGGCAACATCAGCATCTGGACGCTTGGTACAGAAGACGGTATACCCTCCTGCCAAGAAGTCATCAAGATCTCAACTTCCGATGTCCTTTGTCTAGAAGGTGTCAACGATCGCCTATGGGCGGGAGGCAGAAAGGGTACGATTGCCGCGTATGATGTTGTTCCAAGGCCGTGGGTTATGACGAATAATTGGATGGCGCATCAAAGACTTCCTGTGCTTAAATTGGTTGTCGATACCTGGAGTATCGAGAAATTGGGACGATTATCTGCATACAGTATTGGAAGGGATGAGCGGCTACGATTTTGGGACGGGCTACTCGGAACCAGTTGGATTGGTGAGCAATTAGTCGTCATTTTGGACAGCATCTCAATGTTTTCTTAGACCAGGAATTGTTGAAGCGGGAGGCCGAATACAACTCTTTCCGTGAACTCAAGGTCCTCATCGTATCATGGAACCTCGATTCCGCCAAGCCAGATGCCCTGAACGGAGTGCCTGAGAATGTCAATTTCTTGCAGGAGGCCCTCACCAGTGTCGACTCGCCGGACATCATCGCCTTTGGCTTCCAAGAATTAATCGACCTAGAGAGTAGGAAGATGGCTGCCAAGACCGTATTACTTGGCGGGAAGGGCAAAAATCCAGATGGCGCCATCTCGCAACGGGTCACTACTTCGTACAAGAAATGGTACGACCGCCTAGTTTCTGCCGTCCGCCTTGCGATGCCTCCTGATACCCCATACACCGTCATTCATACGGAGAATCTGGTCGGGCTGTTCAGCTGCATTTTCGTAAAAGACACACAGCGCATATCCCTCAAACATGTCGCTATCACCACCATCAAGCGAGGAATGGGTGGTCGATATGGGAATAAGGTATGAACAAGTCGCCTTTGTCATCTGTACGCTCTCACGCCTCTCCAGGGAGGTATCGTAGCCCGTTTTGTAATCGACGACTCTTCTATTTGTTTCATCAATTGTCACCTTGCTGCGGGCCAATCGCATGTTCGCCAGCGCAACGCCGATGTGGCTGCCATGCTCGAGGACAAGGAACTTTTCCCTGACTCAGAGGCCGCAACAGAATCTACTGCCTATATCAACGGTGGCGATGGGTCCATGGTTCTCGATCACGAAATTGTTTTTGTGTGTACTGCCCTAGCTTCTTATTACTCTATGTACTGACATTGGTGGCAGTTGAACGGAGACATGAATTATCGTATCGACATGCGCCGCGACGCCATTGTTGCAGACATCGCTTCAGGCAACTTCACGCGCCTCCTATCTCAGGATCAGCTCCTGAAGGAAATGAAGAATAATCGAGCATTCCGCTTGCGATCGTTCACCGAGGGCCCGCTCGATTTTGCCCCGACATACAAGTATGACCGCCGATCCGACGAGTACGACACTTCGGAGAAAAGACGTGCACCGGCTTGGTGCGATCGAATATTATGGCGCTCCCGTGAACCAGAAAGGGTACAACAGCTGCACTATCGGCGCCACGAAGCCAATGTTTCTGACCATCGTCCGATCTCTGCCGGATTCCGTATGACAATCAAGTCTGTTTCCGAAGAGCCTAGAGCTCGCGTGAAGGCAGAGTTGGAGGCGGCATGGGCAAGGCATGAGAAAACACTGCTAGCCGCCGCACACCAATTTTTCATCGACCAGGCTATGATTCAATGATATGTTTATTTTTCACGTTTATTCTATGGACATACCCTGCGTGATTGTAGCATCTGTACAACGACCATCCCACTTTGTTTTGTAGCGTACTTCAGGGGACACTAGTATAATAGACTATCGCACTGCAAATACAGTATCATAGAGTCAAGGTCAATTCCACGACTCGGATAATATGATTCATCTTGAACAAGTGCTACCGCGTATGCACTGACTCGCTACCCTGTAGAATCTTTTCCTATGCCGGACGTATTTGTACGACACGGTATACAATCTGCAAGCATCAACTGGGAGGTCTAGTGTAGTGGGGCATGCTTCGCGGGGTCGGTCACGTATTGAAGCATTGTAGATATGCAAGGTGTACAGACTCAACGCTTAGCGTCCGCGTAGACTAGATTACAGTATGGCATATATTAGCAGTATAACAGGAAGCACCGATTCGATCTGCCTCACAAATCGCTCGAGGAAGTCGACTCTTTGTCCAAGTTAACCTCCTGGGAAACTATATCCACAGCGGGGTCCGCCGTCACACCCTTCTCCTCATCGATGATAGCAGTCTCTGATTGAGCCGCGCGAAGCGTAGACATGTTGCTGACCTGCAGTGTACTGGTCTGCATCCTTGTCGATATCTGTCCGTATGTGTCCGCGGTCCACCCCTTGCCTTGTGCGACGCGATATACGATCATCAAGGCTGATACAGCCTAGAACCGATGCATATTTGTCAGTATAGTAAGCACGAGACATAATGATGGAACGACGCACTTGGACCAGTGCCGGCCCTTGCACAAACACATTTTCCAACGGGTTGCTGAGTATGAAAGGTACGATGTACAGAATCAAGAATGCTGTGTACAGCAGTTCCGATTCGACGACCATCGCAATGACACTAGTGTACTGTGCGCCATGGCTGGAACCAAGAACCTTGGTTAGGCGAAAGCGATAGACAAACAGCCGCGAAACAATAAGGAGAGTGGCTAAGACGTTGAGCGCCAGCGAGAAGCACCAGAAGGTGAGGGTGAAGTTGGCTTCTGAAAAAATGTTGGAAGTAGATATCTGGACCAGGAACAAAGTGCCAATAACTGCGCCACGGGTGAATATTTGATACGCTATAGAGGGACCCATACTCACTGAACTCGGCAAACCAGAAAACTGAGGCTAGCAACACGGTGAACCAGTTGGGGACAAGACTGTTCCTATAGATGACCGTGCAACGCCACAGCTTTGGAATGAATCAATATGTATATTTAGATATTGAGACGACGTGCGAAGTCAGAGCGGAACGTACCAAAAGCATGTCTGACAGAAAACAGGAGATGACTAAGGTCACATTCGCCACAGAGTCAATAGGCAGTGAGAACTCGACAACCTCGTAAGCAGCGGGACCTCCAGGGAAGTTCCGGTCGTCCACAAAGGCTTGTTGAGTGAACTGCATGGCGGTCCCTTGGAAAACGGTGCTGAGGGTAAAAATGAGCAAGACGAACACCAGTAGCAGTCCGTCCCGTTTAAACTTGGCCCATTTAAAGCCCTTGGCGAGCATGAAGAAGCATTGGAACGAGAGTGTTGCGACGGAGCCATACGCTATCGACATCAGCATTGCGCCCTGAAGCCATGTATCCTCCTGGAAGATGATGGACGGGTCCTCGTCCGGTCTGTATGAAGGATCGGACATGGTCACCTAGAGGCAGTGGGATCAAAGACGTCCGGAAGACGTGCACCGACACTGAGCCTTATGAAGGAGCGCCTCCGATAAGGTGTCTCCCTCGCCAACCATCAAAATTCTAGCCAAAGCGATGGAAAAGTATACCGGAACCTTATACGGGCGACTATACATACCGCGCTCATATGGGCGTGATCAGGGAGACGCATGGCAAGAGGATTCTTCTCATGGCTGCGTGCGTTGGGGAACAGCTCGCAGCCAGGAATCCCCACAAGCCCGGGTCCTACCTGCGCGGGATGGAGGCTTTGAAGCACTAAGGCCCGAACACACCCTAGGACATCTGAAGACCTAACGAGGTTGAAGGATCAGTACTCACTAGTATTCGGACATGGTCTACGTGAGTAGACGGGGTGTCCCCGGCGCCGTATCAAAGTCGGATGCCCGAGCACGAGGATGACTCGAGGACAACTGACCACATGAGATCCCACGGCGGAGTGACCGGGACGAATGCATGCCGACTGTTCTCCGTGGCGAGGAGATAGAGAATGGAAGTTGACCACTTGAAGTGTCGCTCGTACTACTAGCGGCCTCTGTCGGTGGAGGGCATGCTGAGAACGGGACGGGAGGATGGGGAACTGCCTGTACTCACCGTCACAGTCTTGTTCAGGTTGTTCAAGTTGCCGAACGACTCCTCAAGACCCGCGCAAACTGTAGCAGACACTACTTAGCAGACGTCAGACAGAACAATCCTGAGGCACAAACATTCGAGGGGATACGGTCGTATGTAGCCCTCTGGTGATTGTTCCCGACGTCTCTTGGAGCCAGACCGGACCCCGCGCACCTCTGAGCGCGACGACACCTGCTGGACGTTGAAGTTGCTTCGTTGCACGCACGTTCAGACGAGCCAACGCCAGTCTTGCAGAAACGCTACACGACCGTACACTAGTCCTGCGCCGTCGCAGTATATATTGTATCTATGTGCACTCGAGGAACATGTGACTGTGGGCGGAGATAACCGAGGGCCAGAGAGTGTCCCGGGTGAACCTGGTAGACGGCGTCGTGACAAGCGGTAGACCACCATCTCCACCTCCCAACGGTCCATCGCCGCCCATCAGTAAGTGCTCTTTTCTCTCTCACTCGCAAGTCTCTCACAGCGCACTCGTCTCGTTCTCGTCGTTCATCGTCTCAATCTCGCTATCCCATGTGATGACCGCGCAGATTCTTAGCAGACACGTGTCTTGTCCCTGGCAGTCGCAAGGCCGACCCCCATGGACCAGAGGCAACCCACCATGGTCGCCCGACCAGGGACATTCACCATCCCATTGACGGCAACCACCGTGCAGCATCATTATACTCAACAGTCTCCATCTCAGGCTCCGGCGCAGGTACAGCAAGTGCAGCAGCCACGACCGTCAGTCAACAGGTCGTATTACCAACAGGAACCGGCCGACCCGCACAAGATGGAGCAGTCATATTCGCGCTCGGTCACTATAGTCTATTGGCACAAAGTACGCCCATTCATCTCTGTCATTGTGCAGAAACAAAATTGATCACCGACACGTGCCGCCCAGGCTGGTAGCGACCCTATCCGCGTGCGCAAGGACATCCCTACCTTTCCCTGGTTCCAGTTGTCCCAATGCACCGATATCGTTACAGAAGTCGGCCTCACTGCTAGCACGTACGTTGACGCGTTCAATCCATCTGCCGGCACGTGGGAACAAGAGACCATTACGGCAGTACGATGTGTGGAGGGCGAGCAACGGCTGTTGTACAGATCTAGAAAGAGCCTGCTGGAGGGACTGGTGGACAGAGAATGTCCGGGCTTGGACCACGAAATCAAGTTACAAGCGCCGAGCGTACCGAAGAAGCGGTCTCTACCTGACTCGAGTGCTCCGGACGGATACCATCCTAATAAACAGTATAAGGTGTCCCATGCGTCGTTCGCTCCAGCATCCGAGCAGGCCCCGGCGTTTCCTCAGAACCTCTCTGCACCGGACCATGTGGGGTCTCCTCAAATTCTTCCCGGTTCTCCGTACTTGCAGCACTCTCCCCAGCACCCGCTAGCACAGTCGCCTTCCGCAGCTGGTGCGGCTGTGGACGCCGACAGCTTTACCCCGCATCCACCGCTCAAGCGTTGGCCGAATGACTATGCGGTGTGCGAAATCGCCGCGGGGTTGGCGAAGATGGACGAACTCGTGAATCAGACGCCGTCACTCACACAGAAAGCGGCGTTCGAGCGAGTGTTTGGGTGCCGATACGTCAAATCGACTGTGTGCCGGCACCGCGGAGTGTGGCGAAAGGCAGACAAGGGTCTGCGAGAGACCTTTGAGCGTATGGGTACGGACGAGCGTGCTCTATGGGGCGAATTTGTGAAACGGACAGATTTCAGGAGAGACAAGAAGAGCAGCGGACAGCAAGGAAGACACGACGAGGAAGGCGATGATTCCCAGGAGCAACAACACCAGCATCATCCTCAACAGCATCAGCAGCAACACCAGCAGCACCAGCATCAGCACCAGCATCCGGGACAAGGTCACCATCAGCTAGAATACGGGATGCCAGTGAGCGCCGCAGCAGCTATGGGCTCTCTGGGGCTAGGACTGGTTGACCCTGGAGTCGCGATGGGTGTGAATGGAGGCATGGATGACGGCTTGAATGGTAATCAGTCGCCGTTGGGTGCACTAGGACCACAAACGTAACCTGCACGAAGCCAGTGGCGTACATAAGAGAAGATATACACCGGAGAGTGCAACTAGCTATGGCATATAGGTGTTGAACGTTGTTACGACTCGTCATGTCACATATTCATGCTGTGCATAGTTTAGTCTACATGTTTCTCTCTTTCTGTCGGCAACCCAGACGTAGTTTATCGGACAGACAACAATTGTTTATTCCCCAGTCACTTGAACGCAGCTTGATGGTACTGTATGTACGTTTCGGCCGTCGACCGGCGGTTTGGGCGTTTATACGGCGAATTATTCGCTAATGGGCGTCTACGCGTCATGTTCAAGTGTGCCATTCGACGAGTTCGTCGTTCCTTCTCCCCTTCAGCACGCCTCTTCCGTGCGGTGATACAGACTTCTCTGGATACAGAATAGACCGAAACATCGTGCAGCCTCTGATACAGTTCTCAAGCTGCGGCTGCGCATACAGCTATATATACTGGACTTCACCGCGCGACGACCATGCGTCCCGTGCAGGCATACGAGCTTCCTGGCCTTGGAATTCCTGCTTGCCCTCCCTTAGACGGTACCATTGACACAGATCACGACGACTGTGGTGCTGAAACTGATATCGAGACTTATTCTGACAACGAAAAGACGGATAAAATGGCGGACAGAACCTTCAAAGACTCGGTACATGGGTGGAGTACGTGCTAGGCTTCTCTTTTTGAACTACTATCTCCCATTGACCTACCTTTCGTCTTCAGTAACATTTAACTCGCGCGTCTGCACGATCATTGATACGTAAGTCACTGCCTTACAATCTTACAGCTTGCACAGACTCAATATGTAACTGTTTGCACTCAACTATGTCACGTAGGCCCCACTTCCAACGTTTGCGAAACGTCAAACAGTTAGGCACGTCGTACTACGTGTGGCCTGCCGCGTCGCATAATCGGTTCGAACACTGTCTTGGTGTGTATCTTTGTCTGTTATGCATCATTGTGGCAGGTATATTGACGTGTAACAGGAGTGGCACATCTCGCGCAGGAACAGATCCGCTTTATTAAAGAAAGGCAGCCCGACCTGTATATCACCGAAGAAGATATCGACTGCGTTACGATTGCAGGGCTGTGCCACGACCTGGGTCACGGCCCGTGGTCGCATGTATGGGACTCGCTATTCATTCCGAAGGCTCTGTGCGTGTTGCATATACTCTTTCATGATGTTCGAACCTTATGTTGACACTATGTTTAAGGCCGAACAAACAGTGGAAGCACGAAGATGCCTCTGAAATGATGTTTGACCATCTCATCAAGCTCCCTCACGTTCATATTCGCCCTGAGGAAGCGATAATTATCAAAGCACTTATTGCAGGAGATCCGACCCGCTGCAGGTAAGCAGCAACGATGATTTCACTAGGGAAGCCATCTTGACCACTCATTGCTTAGCGGCATGAACGTGAAGCCGTTTCTGTTCGATATCGTTGCCAACAAGCGTAACGGACTAGACGTCGACAAGTGAGTTATATTGTTATGAGCGATTAGCGAGTCTGATTGTCTTCAGATTCGACTATATAGCCAGAGACAACCATGCCATTGGGCAGGGCGAGAACGTCTCTCTCGGAAAGTATGTACTGTCGCTCCCTTCCATTGTGCAAGATATATGTGAATTGATATGCACTGATCTCTACAGGCTTATCCGCTCGGCGAGAGTTATCAAGAACGAAATATGCTATGACATAAAAGACGCGAACTCCGTGTACGAGCTGTGTTGGTCTCGATTTAGCCTTCATAAGCGCATCTATAATCACAAAACTGGTAATTGAAATGTTTAGTTTTACTGGAATATCTGGTACTAATAACCACGTGGCTATCTACAGCTAAAGCTATTGAGTATATGATTATTGATGCCCTGCTCTCCGCGCAAAAGCATATGAGGATTGCCGACCACATCGACAATCCAGAAGATTTTCTCTACCTTACCGATGATATCAAAACTCGAATTGAGATGACAAAAACCCCGGTGAGTTGCTTTCCTTCTCATCCTTTATCTTCTCGAAGTCACAGCTACGACGATGTAATCAGGAGCTACAAGACGCGCGAGAGATCTTCAACAGGATTAACACAAGGCAGCTCTATAAGGAGGTTGATTCTAATGTATTCGTGTGGGACCAGAAGGAGCGCTGTAGAGACTATTTCACCCCCGAGCGAATTGTCAAGGCCGCCAAGTTGAAATGCGAGGCAAGCCGTTATGCCGCCGATGTAGAAGAACTAACTGCCGCGCACGTCATCGTCGACCTCGCAGAGATGCATTATGGGATGAAAGACCGCAACCCGCTGGACACCGTGAAATTCTACTCGAAACGCCGGCCGGATGGTGAGCTAAAGCAAGACTCGCGCTGTGAGACTACTGTTGATATGTGCAATGTAGTGGCTTTGAAGGCAGAACCTGGATTTATCTCCCACATCATGCCGGAGAGATTTGGCGAGGTACTCCTGCGGGTTTACTCACGCGATCGACGACCCAGGTCTGTAATCAGATTTCGGCTCACTTTGGCATTATGCTAACCGTGTACAATCTCAAGCTTCCCATACGTCATTCAAAAGGGGTACCGTGAGCTCCTCCAAGAGTTCAAGAAACAGGAAGATTCGCTCAGTCGTGTACTCGCATCGCCCGGCCTTGAGCCCACCGAGGGACCATCAACACCAGGTCCCTCGGAACGACGCAGCCTCTCCCGTGTATCCAGTGCAAAGCTGTTTACGGAGGGTAGTGGTAGCTTGAACATGACTCCGAGCGGAAACCCGTTCACAAAATTCACGAAGAGATCCAGCTTAGAGCACTTTGTTGGCGCAGGAGACCGCTCGCCGTCGCCAACTCCCGATACAGTGAAGTCATCAAAGCGTGCTAGGCATGAGGGGTCTGAGAGCCCGCCGAGGAAGCGGAGCAAATCGGGCAAGTAGACGCATACGCATTACTTTCTAGAGTAGATACCCCAAGGGCTCTCATTGACGATAGACAGACAACGCGGACTACAATGCTCGGTATACATCGCTATTTTCATAGGTTATCCCAAGTATAATGCATATCATGTATAAAGTTTGAAGGTTTCCCTCGTACTCCGAACTGCCAGGGTATTGAAGCAAAGTGTCATTCATCGCAAATACGTCCTTGGACCGTCCGTCAAGAGGACGATAAACAAAGTTACCTCGTGTTCGGAAGCAAGGTGGGCACAATTGAGTATGTACGATGCAGTACTACATATGGCCATGGTCCACCTTGCACGGATGACGGAAGCGACGATATCAGTATATTGCTTAGTGTGTTCCCACCTGTAACTTGATGCATCGAAGAACTTGAAGTTGGCTGTTTGACCGCCGTGACAGCAGCAAGAACACAAGGCACTCGTATATATTGAGAACTTGTGAGCGCACTGTCAATTGAATCGGTCAGATTTCTGACGCATACTTGGTATCACTGTATGAAGAACCTCGGTCCTTCAGGAGAACCGTGTTGAACTCAGCTGTCAAGGATTGACAGCGATAATTGCTGTAAGTATTTAGTCGATACTGAAAGGTAACGCACCATTCGGAAACGTACGCTTAGTGGCAGATTGCAGATGACATGATTGCGGAAGATAGAGGTGCGAACAATCGACAAAGCATCAAGTCAACGGTAGCAGACGGCGGCACCAGCCAAACAATATCATTGGAAGCAAGAAGCCACAGTGCTCAGGGAGGCCTCAATACCTGTATATAAGATCATTGTCTGACCAGTCGTGGCCTCTCACAAACCAGTAGACTGAGGATCGCGACACGCAGTCTAACATGCATTTCATCAGCAAATACTTTCTTGCCGTCATTGTTGTTCTCGCTGGTCTCATCGTCGGCACTCACGGATGCAAAAACCGACGCGAGATCGATTTGAACGAGGATGTGACCGTCCCTGGTAAGCATACACACCGGTCTTCAGTTTCGATGAAGTTCAGCTCAATCGGCTTGCAGGTGTAAAGGTCTAAAGCTTAAAGATGTGAGGTGCAACAGGTCGACTCTAGATTTTCCAAGCACTAAAGCATGGACATACTAGAACTTCGCTCATGTAGACCGAGTTTTGTGTTTCGTTTGCGGTGCCTAAGACCCTTTTATGTAAAACTTACGTTGGTAGCGGGAATCGGATTTGTTTGATCAATAACGATGAACACGGTCAATGAATGAATATTCTAGTCTCGGTTTTATATGTTCTATTGAGCTCAAGTCAAGCGAGATACCACAATGTTTTTCGAAGTCCGATCGACCGATCCGCACGAGGCTCAGAGTATAGCAGATGATAACAAGACTACTACTACGCAGCAATGCCACATCGTGCACTGGCATGTAACGTTGATAGGTTTGGACATAGTACTATGGCACGGTTTGTCTGTATCAGCCTGTAAAAGCTCTGCTGGGGTTGACTGTTCTGACGTCCTGACCCAGACAGGAGTCAGCTTGCCGCCCCGCTAGCTTCACGAGCTTAAGATTCGCTGTGCTCTGATGGCCTCACTGCAATTGCGACGGCACATATAACGTTGTCACGTGAGTCGTGACTGGATAGTGGCTGCACAATGCGAAATGGGTCATTGGCAGGGATGTCGCCGCCGAAGGCGGCACGCTCAGACGCTCGGGGTTTTCCGCACGGCCGCAGGCCGGTGCGCCAGGGTTTTCCGGGGTCTCCTCCTCGACCCTTCGTATCTTGAGATGTTGAGCAGGCTTCTCGACATCCAAAGATCAGCCGTTGCCGACGTCTTCACATACACCGTCGTCCAGGAACATCCACAAAGCGGTTCGACTCTCTCACTCCGTCGACGCTTGGATCAGTTGTCTTTGCGAACCATATCTTGAGTGGTCGCCGCCGGTCCGTCGTCTCTTCATCTCTTTTCTTATTTCTTTCAAGTTTCTTCCATTGTTACTATTCGTTCTAAACGTCCCCTGCTTTCTTATTCGTTCTGGTTTGTCTTCTTGCAGGTGTTCCTATATTGCTTTCTGCGTGCATGTATTTATTTCACTTCAAACACAACGAAATATTAATCTGCTTCCGCTCCGATACTAGTGATAGTCGCGATGTGTGAGCTCCTGAGTCCCCTCCACCTCTCGCAACAACCATCATGTCCATCCAGTATGACCACGCCTGGCAGCTCACTCTGCGCACACCCCAGTCACTCACACCAGCCGAAATGCGCGACCTCGCCTTCGCGGAAAAGGGGGACATTCCTGGCGCTCCGTGCGAGCTTATGCGCATCCTCGAGCCGCCCCTCATGATAGACGGGTCAACGACGTCGATGCTGCCTATGCAGTTCCACGTTATCGGCACTCTCGAGCGCCACACTCATGTTTTTGAAGTGGGAGTTCCGAAGGAGACGGGCACTCAGACCTCCGTCTGTTTTAACATAGGCACTCGGCCAACTGGTGCCGCACGCATTGAATGGGAGATGCAGGTTCGGATGCTAGAAGCGGCGGTAAAGGAGGCAGGTGGACCCAGCCGTCACATCAATTTGAGGACGCTGGTAACGAGAGAACGCACCGCTCATAAGAGGAAGATCCGCGTTGTCGACATGGAGCATCGTACAGCTGAGGTGCGTGTGCAAACGGCCCGCGAAGAAGCTCCTTAACTTACGTTTAAATTCCAGCAGGGACCTGGATACTCGCTAAGAACGTCAAACGGGGATCTGGTCACAATTCCAGATGAAGACTCGGTGCCGTTTGGCCAAGCACTCCGAGTTGTCTTCAAGGTTGCTTGTCTGGAGATGCCTTCCATGGGTGACGGTTTGTTTGCTATCGGTCGAGTTCAGTACATATCATATGTCTAAAGGAGATTTCTTTTCACTCTATTGTATCAGTATCCTACAGTTGTACATGTATTGACAGTCTATGTAACGGAATATACTATTGGGGACTGCCAAATTTGACTGCTCGTTCGGCTCGAGTGCGCGTAACAATGCGAAGGGCTGTCATATGAAGAGGAATCAGTTTCAAGTTTAGTGTGCGTCGTGTAGCGGAGAGGTTGGCGAGACCGAAAGTAAAGAGAGGGACTCACCGACGAAAGCAACTGGATGAGCATATATGAGTGCTCGGGCGGAGAACGAGGGTGCTCCACCTCCTTTGTCCCCTTCCTCTTCGTCGGGTTGTCCTCTTGTTCAAATCGACCTAGAGATATGTCCGTGTTCGACCCCAAAGCCGTTCTCGCCATCTTGAAGAACCGTCTGTCGGGAGCGGGTGAAAGGAAGAAATTTGAGTCAGACTGGAATCAAAACGTAAGCAGACAACGTAGTACATACCTCCTATGAACCCTGAAGCTGAAATATGATAGGTTTTGAGTCGAGTAGCCAGCTGGCAGAAGAATCGCACCCACCAGCATTCGAGTCTTCCGCAGCTTCAATGGGAGGCCTCTGTGGTTGAGTACGTCAATTTCGTCTGGAAGGCGACCCGAATCCACGGCAATGCAAAATCAGTTAGCACAACAAACTTTAAGCCTCTCGCCACCGACATACCTTTGTACGGACCGAAATTTCTGCCGCCAACGTACGCAGATGTTCAGAAACGCACCAGTACTCCTGCAATTAAACCGGAAACCATGTACATGCGTCCTCTTCGCGTGGTCCATCCATTCTACTTCCCACAAGATAAGTTTCGGGCGTGTCCCGTATGCGACAGTCTCAACACCTGCTGGGACGGCTGGACGACCACCGGACACCGAGACGTTCACGGCACATGCTTCCCTGAGAATGCAATAGGCTATCAGTTACGCTGCGATGACTGTGAGAAACGAGAGAAGTGCAAAGAAAAGGCGGACCGTGAGTCTCATTGCTTCGCAACAACGAGTGCGGTATTTTGGGCACGGCATGAGCCATGGGCGATCCCAGGTGAGTACGACGGTGTCGGCGGCTAGCAGCGAGACTAAGCAGTGAGGGTTGGGGTGTACAGCCGGCATCCCGCATTTCTTCAGCCGCTGTGCCGTGACCCGGAAGCTGTATAACCTGATAACCGAGCTGCGCGTAAGTTCGACAGCAGCTGGCTTAGCAGAAAACGTGAAACATACGTTACAGTCAGTTAATTTGTTCTTATACTGACAGGTTCCGGTCAGAATGGCACCTCGAGCATTATCATCAACGACGGCGCACCTATTACGAAGCCATCCAGAACCGGCTCAGTCATAGTACCACTCCAAGCTTTTTCAAAAGCACATCAAATAGCCCGCCAGTTCTTCGCCCGTTTTCCGCACCTGACGATAGGGAAGGTTACAACGCGATACCGATCAGCAACGACCTGGTCACTGATGTCTATCAAGAGTTCTGCAAGCGGACACGTCAAGCGGAATCAGACAAATACATGTGAACTCTCACCGGTAGGCACTTATCTCATCTGACCTGTGAATCACTAATTCAGCCATCTTCCAGCCATCGTCCTATCCATGGATGCGACCTTCAAGATCGCAAAGAAAGCGGCGGTGGTAAATCCGGAGAGAGCACACGAGATCTTGATGAAGGGAGGGATCACTAGTATGATCAATGAGTTTAATGAGATCATTGCATGGGTGCGTACCACTTACACATATACCACTTTGTCCTTTACTTACCATCTCTACGCTAGCGCTTTTGTCAGTCCCAGTCGACGGCAGAAATCACTGAGATGCTCGAGGGCCTGGTGCGAAGATGCAAGGCGCTCGGCGTATCCGCACCCATCATGGCAGTCGTTGACAACTGCTGTCACGTTCGCAATGCCATGACGCCGGTGCTGGCACTCCTTCTCATCGTTCTTGATGTGTATCACTTTAAGAAAAGGTAAGCAATCATCCTTACAGGCATAGCATATATTACTAACCACTATCTGCACCAGATACCTCGCATGCGTTCTAAATGGGACCAAGAATGTGTACTACACGGAGGTCGGAAAGGATATTGTCGACTCCATCCTCAAGAAGCGCGCGGAACATGGGAAGCCGGCTGAGTACTGGCCCCAGGAAGAGCAAACACTGAGGCTGAAGGCAGCGTACGAACGCTGGCTAGAGAAGGGAGGCGTGTGGTCTGCTGCAGCTCCCAAGGTGCGTCAACTAAACATTTAATGCAGTACATCTATTAACACAAACCTCAGGTACATGCCGAGCAGATGCGCCATGTGGAGAAAGGTTGCCTGTCCCGTGTGCGCCAGGACATACGCTCCGATGGTAGCCGAATTGAAGGATCCCACAAAGGGTGGAATTCACTGATGCGGTCGTACGCATCCGGGCTCGAGAACATGCGATACCTTGGACATGACTTTGTATTGCGTCGCAACATCCACGCTGCGACAAGCACACCAGAACGCCGAAAGGACCGCCCCTTCGCTGCATCTGGATTTGGTTCACACCATGTGAGCCTTGTCGACTCCAACAACCGTCTGTGGAATGAGCTTGTCGACAGCGGTCTGGGCCGGGAAGCGAACGTCGCCCTCGACAAGCTCCCCGTACTAGTGGACGTTGACAGCAAGGAGACCTTTGGCGTCGTCAATTCAGACTGCGCGACAACGTTCAATGGGCTGATCAAGAAGGAGGAGGAGGATTTGGACTTACTTGGTATGAGTTTGCACGACGACGACAATGACGACCGCTCGGCTGAAGATCTACTGCGGGAGATGCATATCGATCCCGAGCTTGCGGCCATTCCGGAGTCTCTCCCTGCATCCACAGCCGCAGCAAGTGCCCACCCACCGATCGTATCTGCCGCACCCTGTCTGCGCGAGACCGCCACCAATGTTGTAGAGGTTATTGATCTGAGTGTGGACACATCTGAGAAGGAGGTTGTGGTAAGTATTCGTATTCCTACACTGCCTTACAGATAGCACTGACACTTGAAATAGGATCTCACCTC